>JAVLUX010000003.1:18591665-18761665 GCA_032164185.1 Moxostoma hubbsi
TGGCCCTTATGTTTGCTGTGATAGTTTAGTTATATAATTCAGTTATAGTTAAGATATATATATCGTCTAGGTTACTTTTGTAACGTCCGTACCCTGTTGGAGGGAACGAGACGTTGTGCTGAATGAAGCGACACTAGGGGACTTTCTTGAAGGCCTTGGTTACCTCTGAACTTGAAAAAAGGCCAATGAGAATTTGGCAGACAGACTTTTTAGCTTCGATTGCAGGTTCGCTACCTGGTCCCTGATGGGGGGCATAGGAACCTTGGGCACGTAGCCCGGTCGCGGCCTTAGGACGACATGGGTGTCTGCCGGACCGAACTCCAGGCTTCCCTCTTGGGAAGCAATCAGGTCTACCAGTGCTTTGCTGAACCGCTCCCAAATCAGCTGATAGCTCTGGCTATCCAGACTCTGGAGCGTGCTGGTGTGTGTGCTGCGATGGTTCACAAGAAACTACCTTTAATTTTCCTTGCTCGGAAGTATGTAAGAAATGAGAGGTATATTTCATGCTTATAAAGTGCTAAACATGAGATCAATACAATTATATTTTCATTGTTCTGACATTCACAGAATTTTCAATGCAGAAAAAATACTGAAAACTTCACCCGCCAAAGTGGCAAGTAAGAGTGACGGAGTTACCCACCACTAGCTGTGATCTACCTGCATTTGGCAGGTGGGTGTTAATGCCACACTGCCTATATGAAGATACACACAACACTTTATCAGAAAATGCTACAAGTGAACCGTTGTTGGTTGTTTTAATATGTCAGTCATTCATTTGAACAGAATATACTGACAGTCCAAAATTATGTTTTGGAAATAAATTAAATCAGACAATCTAACATTGATTGAAAATACACAATGAAAGTTGTTTTCTCTGTAATATTTTATATATATTTTCAGTTTAGTCTTCTTTATTTTGCAATCTTGTTTTTTTTTTCATTAATAGTTTTCATCTTTATAATACTATAGTTTTCATTAATGATAATAACCTTGTTACCTGGTCTAAAATCAATCATTTTACAAAGGACAACACATGGTGTATTAATGACTTTTAATTCTAGCTTAACACAGATGTAGTTTGAAGTAATGGTGCATGGTCTCCATCTAAGTGCTGCTGGGCTTTAAAAATGTTGTGTTTGATCAGGGTCGAATCCTCAGGTTGGCTTCTGGTTGACAAGAGAATACAATCCAATTTCTCATACTCTCTCTCATAACACTAACACACAAACCCACACTCAGTGTCACCCAAATAACCTCAAACTTTCTCTTTTCAAACTTTTCTCTCTCGTTCTTGTCTTTCTCTTTCTCTCCCCAACTTGCCAAGCCTGTGAATCTGTGTCTCTGATTGCTATGCATTGTTTAGTTTCTTTCATTAATGCTGTGTGCCAGTCCTGATCCTCAGATGAACAATAGCAGGCCTGCTGCAGCGGATCAATAGCAGATTGCTGATAGTGCCCCGTCCATTCGCTCTCCAGATTGCATGATAAATGGTCTAGTCCATGTGTTTTGACACCCTTTCGTTTATGTAGGGTCTGGGCCCCGCCACCGCAGCATCGTACAAGCCCCCTGACAGTAGCCTGGCCTGAGAGGAGAACAATGAGTAAAAGAAAAGGAGACGAGAAACAAACGTCCAAATTGGCAATCTACAGTGAGGGCCGCTGGTAATTGTTGCTAAGAATGAGTGGAGAAAATAGTTCTTGGGAACATTTGATGCGCTGATGAGTCGCTGGCAAGATCACAACGGGTGATATATAGAAATGTGAAGGTTGGTTTTCGAATATGTTTCAACGTTCACATCCTCACTGAAAGATGGAAAGCCAAAGAGAGAGAATGTATATTGGAGAAATTTAAAGTTGGGTTTTTTCGATTTAACAAATGCCAGTGCAAATGTTATAACAAACTTGCATTGATGTTTACACATGTAAACATGTAAAATGTACAAAACCATACAGTACATTCATACATCACTAAGTAGGCCTATACATAGTAAGCACATTTACATGTATCTTACACTGATAATACTTAATAAGCAGACAATATGAAAGGTAATGTAAATGCTTTAATCAATTATATTTTATCAGGGTAATGCCATTAATGGTTAAAGCAAAAACAATTAGGCACCAGTAGATTTTTGATCATTACCTTGATTTCGCTCCACATGTAAACACCTTTACTGTCTGACGCATGAGTACATGGCCCAACAATTAAAAATAGTGCAGATGGAAGTAGTACAATAATAGGGTTATTATATTCAATGATATGAAATAAGACAATATTTTGACTTTTATTGTCCAAATACTTTAATTGTTTGCTGACACAATATACAGTATGTATATAATGTAATGTCTTTATTTGGGGACCATTCTCAATTTATATAGATTTTTGATTAAGTAGATTATTTACTACACATCATGTAATTAATTTCATTACAGATTTTTATTGATTGACAGCCCCAATAAAACATAAAATGTATAGAGTGCATCTTGGAATTAATTATGGCATTTTTAAATATTCAAAAACCTTTGTGTTATGCTCAGCATTTAAGTCTAGTGTCCCTCTAGCTGAAGTGGATACATGATTCACCTAAAATACAAACAAAAGCTGTCCTATTTATTTGGAGCAGAGGAAAAATTCAAGGTCCTTTTGGACAAAAAAAAAGTGAGGCAGGAAGAAAAAGTTAATTTCCTCATCGACACATTGTCCTTTACAATAACTAAAGGACAGTATTTCCTTTTTTTCCAAAGACTAATGACCTCCACAAATGGTGCACCACCCATTTTAAAAAGAAACAAACAGCCTCTGGCCGTGAGTACATATGGCGGGAACTTAACCCTGTGTGTGCTACTTCACCTGTTTTTCCAAAATTAAATGTTCCATTGGCTCTGCAGTTAAGCTTCATTAATAAATAAAAAAAGAAAAAAAACCCTCTAAAAGTCAATGACTTCATCAAAGTCTAATATCTTGGGACAGTCTCAAGTGCCTGTCCATGTGCAACATCCTGGTACTCTCTTTGCATTTGCAGTTTCCAGATTGTGATAGTCTTCGTTAAACAGAGTAGGTATCACCCACTCCATTATTTCCCAATCTGCCATTTTTTCCATCAGTTGAGGAAGATTTATGAAGGAGGAGAGGAAGCCTCCATAACAATGTGAATAATTCACCTCTGTCATCTGTTCAGAAATATCGCACAGTTCCAACCTCCTGTCTGTCCTCTCCAGCTCCAGGCAGTTTGGGTCGAGGAAGGGCTGACAGACGGACATCTGCAGCTCTGATTGTGAGGCTGCCAATAGAACTAAGGTTGCTTCAAAGGCAGGAATCAGAATGACTGCAGGCTAATTTTCTCATTCATTTCAATCAAGTTCAATACCACAGTGACATGTGGATTATGAGAGCTGTGTATAATTCATCCCAGCATGCTTTGATGAGTGTTTGTCAAGGAGGACTTTATGGTGTACTGCTATGGAGATCTGGGCTGTGGAAGTGGGTTTGTCAGGTGTGGTTGGTCATTTCTGGAGATTTTGTAATTTATTTGAAAGAGGTGTATAAGCTGTGTAAAGCACCTTTTCTTGTACTTTTACCATGGTGAAAAAGACCTTGACAGAGAAGATTCCTTTCTCTGCAGGGAGCTCAAGGCATTTTTTTGAGGAATGTCTCTTTACTGAGTGTGTGCCCATGAGCACGCACACATGCGCTTGAACGCATGCACATTTGCGCTTTATATGACGTTAATCCTCTCATTTTGTCCCAGCAAGTGGCAATTCCTTCATCTCTATCAGAGAAAGACACATCTCATCTCCTGTTGCTCCATGTCTAAACTTAACTCCCTAAAACGCTCCCTGTTTTAACTCTTTTTTTGTCTGTCAGCGCTGCAGAATGGCATTCTGTCTGTGCTTTACCTGCCTGTCTGTCAGCTCCTGCAGCCAGGAGATCTTCTGCTCCAAATGTCATTTTGCTCTGCCATTTCACTGCTCATCCCTCCCAGCTGCTGAGACAGACATGGGGGGTGGGATGTGCTGTTATGCATGTTTGAAAGTGTTTTAAAGAGAGTCTGAAAGCATGAGTGCGTGTTGGGCCATTAGGGATGCGTAACAATGGTTGACTAGTCAACAATTTGCCTAACAACCAGCTAGTCGATTAGAGGGTTCAACTTGTTTATCATGATTTAACTTATATATTGTAGTCTAGATATTTTTTAGCGAAGTTGCTTCACAGAAAGCTGTGCTTTAGCTGCTAGTTTGCATGGTAAAACCTGCATTCATCCCCTGAAAAAGAAAAGTTAGTCTCCTGTAAAGCAGCACAGCTACAACCATACACATTAAGAGGGTCATGTTTGGCTGATTGCATCACATCTCACTCCACACACATAGTTTTTTTAAGATGGCATGTCCATCATTGTCCAAAATAGTCCAACTTTTGGACACCATTGACTTGCATTCTTCATAAAGTTTGACAGATTGAAAATATTTCTTGTTGCTTTGTGCTGGGAAAAACATCATTAGCTAGATAAAAACTTATTGTCAGTCAATATTTTTTTTTTAATTGTGATTAATCACATAATTTTTCATAGTTAATCACAATTAAATGCAGATTTTGAAAGTGCTGAAATTTAAACTCTCTCTCACCATCTCTCCATCCATCCATCCATCCATCCATCCATCCATCCATCCATCCATCTATATACTATACTATATATCCGTTTTTTAAATTTCTTTCTTAGGAAAGAAAATAGAACAATATGTAGCAATAATGCTTTAATAACATATTCCAAACAAAGCCTTCCACTGTATAAAGATATAAATGCCCTAAAATATCACCAATTCAAGTAACATTAAACATTTTGCAAAATCCAAGTGGGAGTTTGAATAATTGAATGAACAAGTTCTCCCACAGATTGCATATTCATTGCATTGCGCATTTATTCTCTTTCGTCCTCCAAGATATTAATCAGCCGGCCGACTGTGGCTATCCGCTTTGCTACAACAGTCGTGCAGCCGCGTTCACGGCTTCAAGGGCATTTAGGGCGTCAACACCAGCATCAAAAATCACTTTAAACTCCATATTAAAAGTGCTCAACGTCACATTCTACTTTTTAGTGATAGTTAAGACTTGATTTAAACTGTGCAGTGCAGAGGCTACAAAGTACTTGATTTCTGTCACAAGTCCCATCGGAGCTGATTTTGTACAAAAAACATAGTTATGAGGTCTGTAAAGGGATTACTGGAAAAGAGGAGGTGAGAACCGGCTTGACAATATAAACAACATTTAATTAAGAACTAAACAAAAAGACACAAACACACACATATGATGGACAGCTGCCCGTAAATGCTCTCTGTCTGTTGCACCACCGTCGGCCTTTATCCCTCTCAGAGGCTTGATTAGCCTGATAAAGGACCAGGCGTGTAGAGTCACGACCCGGCCCCGCCCTACGCCCTGTCACATTCCTCCCTCATTCTCTCAGGCCGGGGAGCCCCCGGCATAATATACACCCCCCATCCCCTTTCCTTGAGGGAAACAATAATGATTAAAAAGGGGGTACTTCCTGTAACAAAACCAAAAAAAAAAAGAAAGGAAAAAAAAACTGTAAAATTTAATTTAATTTTTTAATTGGAAAAGGCCAACACGGAGTGGGAGTGGGAGAGAGAGAGGAGAGAAAAAAAAACACTTACTCGTCGGTTCTCCGATATGCCATAGGTTGGACCTCAGCCACTCTTCCACCCTCTAACAGATGACAGCTGCGCCTCCCCATGCGGTACGGAGGCAGTCCTCTGGTCCCTGGCGCGCGGTACACCCCGCCGCATTCTTGAGGATCAGAAGGGTCTCCCCCACCCCTGGCAGCGGTTGTCCCACTCCAGGCGGTCGGCAGTCCTCTCTTGACCCCACTGTGTTTAGCAGCTGGTAGGGGTCTCCAGGCAGTCGGCTAGGATCCCCTTCTCCCCTCATGGTCGGTGGTCGTTCCTCCGCTTCCAGGCGGCCGGGTTCCTCCATTCACGGGCAGATGGCCGTGGCTGCTCTGTTGGGGTGGATGGTAGTGGCGAGAACTCCACTACGGTGTAGTAAGGGATTAATGGAAAGGAGGAGGTGAGAACCGGCTTGACAATATAAACAATATTTTAATTAAGAACTAAACAAAAAGACACAAACACACACATATGACGGACAGCTGCCCGTAAGCGCTCTCTCTCTGTCACACCACCATCCACAGTCAGCCTTTTTCCCTCTCGGAGGCTTGATTAGCCTGATAAGGGAACGGGGGTGTAGAATCACGACCCAGCCCCGCCCTCCACCCTGTCACAAGGTTCTTTCCCCATCACACAGGCCTGGCATATATGCAAATTGCCACTTCGAAAGTTCAGCAACAACAGGTCAAATTTTATATTGTTTGATCTCTTAGCACTGCATTACAACACTTGATGAAAGCAAAACTGGTGCAGAGGGTAACGCTGACGCTTCACTCCATAGAGATCAATGTTTTTGGCAATGTTGATGTGAATCATGTGGTAGCTCTGAAGGATATACTTTTGTACTTATAGGGAGTCCTTTGCCCCTGATGCTGACCAGCCCAACATAGCAACATTTTCTCAACCAATGCCGTGAGTTTATGGTGGTACTGTTGGAACCTGTTTGTCCAACCAATGGCATTGAGGCAAAATATGTAGTAATTCAGATCCCTAGTGTCTGTCTGTATGAGTCTACACATAAGCAGCGTGCGTGTGTGTGTGTATATTTCACCTGTCTGATCCCTGGTGTGTCCAGAGGCTCATGTCTTCTGTCAGGTTGAGGGCAAGAGAGAAACTGAGATGACGTGACCAGCGGGGCCAACTGAAAGGGACAACCCGTCATCTAGACAGAGATAGAGGGAGAAAAGGACCAAGAGAGAGAAAGAGCAAGAGAGAAAGAGAACCATGTGGCAGTGATTTCCCTCTGACAGGCTGTCAAGGCCATCAAACGTTGCCATACTGCACTATCATTCGCACCTGCATTCCGACGACGCTCACAGCACATCAAGACAGAGAGAGAGAGAGAGAGTGAGAAAAGAGGGAGAGTTAAAAAGGTGTTTTTGAATCAGCTTTTGAAAGTTTATTGTAAGTTCTCAAAAATGTCTCCTGTCTGCATTATTTTTAAAAATAATAAATCAATAAATCAAACAAAGAGCTGTAGTAAGTCAGTGGAAAGGTTTGATTCATTGAGCTTAGATATAAACACATGGCATGCAAGTTTAATTTATGATTGTGTCCATTCCACAACTTTTTTTCTTGTAGAAAGGTCTTTTAAGCAATTTTAAGGGTTAGTTCACACAAAAATTAAAATTCTCTCATGACTGACTCACTTTTAAGCCATCATATAAGCACATTTCAGCTCTGTATGACCATACAATGCAAGTGAATGGGTGCCATCAGGCTGCTGGCTATTTGATGACTCAAAAGGCATATTTAGGCAGCATAAAAGTAATCTGCATGACTCCAGTCATGTATTAAAGGTGAGTCAATCATGAGATAATTTAAATTTTTTGGGTGAATTAATCATTTAAGTTTAAATTAATAGTTCAATCTAAGTTAGAGTAAATTATTGGTTTTTGTAACTTCACTATAAGGTTCTATTTGTTAACATTTTAATGCATTAGGGATCATGAGCTAACAATTAACAGTATATTTTTACAGCATTTATTAATCTTGGTTCATGTTCATTTATGAAAATACAATTTTGCATTGTTAGTTTGTATTAGTTCATGATTATTGTAGATAACAATGTTAATGAATGCAACCTTACTGTAAATGTTACTTTGATTGTTAAAATTTTTGAAATTATTTCAATAAAATATTGAAATTACCGATTTCCCAATTCGATTCCAAATCACAAGTTCCCAATTCGATGTCATTTTCAATTAAATTCCGATTTATTTGGGAATATTTTAGTTATAAGGTCCATTTTGCTTTCATTTGATATAAATTCTCTCTCAGCTAATATTGTTAATTATACAGAAAACCTTCTACCTAGGTACTATTTATATTAGGAAATTATTAATAAAAAATATATATATATATTTTATCATTAGTTTTTCATCATTTTGGTTACATTTTAACTTTTTTTTTTTTTTTAGATTTACAAACCCATGTATTCCATTAATAAACATTATGTCTTTAAATTTCATATTTTATATGGCATTAACGTTTTTGTGAACAGAAAGGATTTTAAAAGAGACATTATTTAATGACAAATGAATTACGTGGATCTCATCTTTTCATTGTCCAGCCCACCAGAGGGAACCCTCACATGAATACAAGCTCAGTGCAACCTGATTGCCTGATTTAATTCTCCTGTCTTTCTTTTTGGCTATGTATAAAAGGCTACGTGGTTCATTCATGCTTTACGAAGTCTTGCCGATCATCTTGCAATTCAGAGTGTTTACGCTTTGTTAGCCAGTGGCTATTGTGTCCTAGTCCTATTGTGAAACTGATCTCTTGCCTGGTTTTGCCCACTTGCCTGTTGTGTTGGATTTGTTAGCTAATTTTTTTTACCCCGGACTGTTGTGTGACTACTCTTTTAGGTTTTTGATTGTATGTTTTTTTTAATTTTTTTTTTTATTAAACTTCTTCAAATTGATTCTAAACCACCAAGTCCAGTGATTTCATTACATCCATAAACATTTCACAGAACAAGTGGAACCAAAATGTTACTTTTCAGCCACTGGCTAATCACAGATATTTTTAGTTGCACAGTGTGAAATTTGTTCATATTTGCAAGTGATTTACCCACATTGTAGAGGGATGCCACAAAGATAGTTCTTGGAATTTAAGAATTCTTAGCAAGATATTTTTTTTATCTATAATTTTACCCAGCCCTATTCATGACATATTAAGCTTTTGACTATGAACTCTGCATTTAAGGCTTTTATGTTGTGGCCTTTTGACATTAAATAAATACATTATTTGTAAATGACATATTTTGGGATAACTTACCTGTATATGAGAATGAGACTGGGAAGTGAATGGCAGGTGTGGAGTCTGAGAGCCAACATTTTTTTTAATGCAAAGAAAAAGGATGTGCTTGTCTATTTGGTTTGACAAATAAATTCCTTATAACGTTTTATCATCAAATGCCTTTTTGTGTGTTATTGTTAGAATTTTTTATTGTTTTATGTTCACAGAAAACCTGCACCCTGTGGGTGGCTTAATTTATAATGTTTCCAGTATATGGAAAATATTTGAACTGAACATTATATAAGTGTAAAGTTTACATAATACAAGAATATTTGTATGCGAGGCAGAAGAATGGTCTCGATTTACAGTTTAAGTATAGCTCTGTGATTTCACCTGCCCCCAGGTGAACATAATAGGAAGTGAGAGAGGTGAGACCCCCTGCGGGATTGAGATGATATGACGGCAGGTTTCGTTCAGCTCTTAACTCCCAGAGTGAGGGTCTCCCCTGCAGTCAGCTTCACCCAGAGGTAAACTGCTCCTTTAGATCTGCAGCCACGTGGGTGGATAGCTTTGATCACAGAGCTTCGCTCTTCAGCACTGCCTTAAAATCAATGGCCGCTTACTCCGCACAGCACCGGGAACTCTTACCTGAGACAAACACACACACACACACACACACACACACACACACACACACACACACACACACACACACACACAGTATTTACATCCTCACTCAATCAGCCCCTTTAAGTAGCAGTGCAACCTGAAGAGAAGATAACAATAAAAGAGAAAAAGGAAGGAAAAAAGAAAAACAAAGAACAAAAAGAAAGGAAAGCACAAACGACTTTGGCTTACTGGCCTAATCCTCCATCCTTTAATTAAAACCTTCTAATGATCTATGTGAAAGAAAGAAAGAGAGAGAGAGAGAGAGAGTCAGAGAGGGAGAGAGAGAGAGAGAAGAAGAAAAAGATGAAGAAGAAAGTAAGCAGAGAGAGAAAAGAGAAAAAGTCATTTTCCAACACTGCAGCCTATTTTCTCCTCACCCCTCCCAGGACTGTGTCTCGTCACCTCCAGATACACTTTTCCAAAGACATTTGTTGAAGGATTTACTGGGCTCCGGAGGGGACCTAAATTTGCAATGCAATAACCAGAAGCATATGAAAGAATAGCCTATACAGACAATTTTAAGATCCTTTTATTATCCTGATAAGGAAGGGGAAAAATCTTGCAGTCCAAGATTAAATATCTCGAGGGAGAGAGTGAAGAAAAGACAGGAATTGGAGAAGTTGGGTGAAGTGGCAGAGGGTCCCAGAGTATTTGCCCATATCTACCCCTCCCTTTTAACAACTCCCTCTTATTGTGCACCTAAATTCATGTCAGGTAGATTGAATTAAAAATAGATCTGCTCAACACTCTCCTGTAGAGAAACAGGGAAAACGACTTTATAACTCTGATATCTGAGTCTGATATCTGATGAACGATGTTGACAATAAACAGTATTAAATATAGATACAGATGAGTGCATAAGTTTGCACCCTCTTACAGGATCTGCTAGATGTTTATAATTTAAAAAAGAAAAATATATATAAATATTACTTTTTGTTTTGTATTTAGTACAGCTCTGATAAAGCTATTTGAAATAACAGATATTTACATATATTCCATAAGACAAAATAATTACTGAATTTACCAACATAGTCTCATAGAATGAACCATTACTAAATTTAGTTTTTTGATGTAAAACTGACTTTTACATGCCGCTTTGCTGCAGTTTGAAATGAACACTGGAGGCGCTACGACAACTGTGCGTTTTATTCACTTTCACACAAATCACGGGTACTATGTTAATGACTAAAAAAAAAACATTTTTTTCCCTGCACTATTACTATACACCCTGCTATGTTATGATATCAAAACACTTTTACTCTAATGCATAATTTCAAAAATATATAAATTTTAAAGCTTGTATTACAGACCCACCTACATTTACATACTTATTCCAATGTGATTAGCTTCTGCATTAGCTCACCTGACAGAGTGAGGGTTGGACTTTGGACTTGCCCCGAGAACAGCCAAGGACGCTTGGAGTGAAAGTGAAGCAAAAGTGCCATAAAAGAAACACAATATGATGTGGTTGCTTCAGCAAATGTGCTTTTCATGTCGAATTTTCTTTTAAAACACTATCGGTTAGGGTAGGATGTGTTTTTTGTTGACCTCTCATTTATCTTTAAGACACTTTTGGTTAGGTTTATGTTTTATGTTAGGGAGGTATGTTTACTTATTAAAACATCCATCTAATATTTATCTTAAAAACCTCATCTGATTACAACATGATTTCACTCCCTTTTGTTGCCCCCTGCTGGAAATTTCTCTGGTATACTTCTGCCAAACGCTTGGTTTGCAAAGATTTTGCCATTGTCACATACATTTCATGTTATCAGGTTGGAAATTACACAAATTATCCTGATCAAAAGTTTACACCCCCTTAGGTTTGTGTAAATTTTTACTATTTTGTCTTGTGGGATATATGTAAATATATATGTTATGTAGCTTCTGAAGGGCGGTACTAAATAAAATTAAACACTATAAACTTTTGGCTCTTATACAACTATAAATTCCAAAAGGGGTATATTAACTTATGAGAAAAAAAGTAAAAGCAAATTTATGCACTCAACTGTACATACATGCAAGTGCGTATACATTTATGGGCACATTTTTTAAGCCTATACTGGTTGTATCTGGTCTTCTGCTGGTCTCCCAGCCTAGTGAGTTGAAAAGTGCCCAAAACTCTGTTAAAATCAGCCAACAATCCAGCCTGAAAGGCTGAAAGTACAGCTTAGCTTTGTTTTAGATTATTTATTTTTTTCAGCAGGATCACAAAATTGCATTAGGCCTTTATACTGGTTAAAGGTTTTTTTTTTTTTTTTTGTAAACATAAAGGAAACTTCATCATCTGCTCGCTATAATTTTGTTCGAAATCTTGCATGTTCAAAATACATGAAAACGTATATGTTTGCATGTAGCCGAAATCGCAGTACACTCCTCTTTAAGGATGATGGAAGAGAAAGAGAAGAAAATATTTCTTGTGTATATCATGAATGCAGCAGGTTTGAATGTGTGGAATGGTGAACGAGATTTGAAAGATATTGGTGGTAGGCAAGATTTTGTGCTATTTAGTGCTAAATAAAACCCTGGTGGGCTCCACAGAAGAAAACAAGGTCAGAGAGGTTTAAATGTTATGAGGATGAGTAAAAGATGACAGCATTTTTACTATTAACCATCCCTTTAATCCTTTATAAAACCCTCTATAATCCTAAATCAATGCCCCTTTAATATATAACTTTAAAGCTGCAGTTAACTGTAATTGTACCATTACAATATCATCGCACTGTAGGACAATTCTTACTCTGCACTCACATGTACAGTGTACTCAGTTATGTATTGAATAACTCATGGAAGTACATTGGACTTTGACTAAGCACTAGACCATGTATAACTAGTCTTAACCTCATGCTGGGGGAGATGGATGAGTTGAAACTGTGCATCTCTTCACAGAGAGAGGAAAATGCACAATAGGCTGTCAGAGAAAATGGCTGATTGACTCACAGATGAAGAGGATCTTGTCCTGGTAATATTAAGGATTACAAGTGCTGAGCCCTCTTTCACCGAGCTACTGCTCCACTGCTCTGCGTGGCTTATTGTAAAATGTAATTCACATCTTCAGCTTAGGAACAATAGATTTAAGGAGTTAAATTTTTCAGCATCTGTGTTTTATGCATTGTAATGCATTCTGATTAATTCATGTGATTGTTTGATCTTAGTATCTTTATTTGCTTTAAAATTAATTTTAAAGCTGACATATGTGTTGTTTTCTATGTTAAAATAGTTTTTCCTATCCAAACATTGTGCAGAGACTTTAAGCTTTATAAGCAACTATAGGTAAGCCATTTTTACAGCAGATTGATTGCACGGAATTGTGTAAACACTGTGACACTGTGCCGCTATCAAAACATTGCTTTGTTTGTTTGAGCATCCCAACCAACCTGACACATGGAAACAACCAATGGCGTTTAGGTATGGGGCTAGTTTTGGACCAATGGATGATGAGAAAACCTGTTTGAAAACATGGTCATTATTTTTGCAATTTTGTTTGGTGACACAAATGCAGCAGAAATGTAAAACTTAACCTTTAAGATTTATGAGAATCACCTTTGAATACTTCGATCAAATGAGTCAAGTGCAAAACATTTGCAGAAACCCCATCTTCAACTTCTGCAATGGTGTAATGGCCCACTCAGTGCTTTAATGTAAACCTTTCTTCTTTTTTCATGTAATTACTTACAGTCTGTATCTGTCTCTCTCACACATTTACATTTTCAGATTACTTGTCTTGCTGAGGCGATTTTAATGTCCTTTCTTTATGCCAGATCTGTGCAGTTCCACCCGCCTGGACTAATGATTTTTCTGTAGTGCATCTTGTAATCAAATAAATTTGTTTTCTTGGCCAAAGTGCTCGCACTAACATCAGCTGACGAATAGTCATTCTCTCTCTGACTCTCTCATCCTTCTCCTCCCTGTTTCTCTCCTTCTATTTGCAGTAAGGGCTTAACGTGATGAGGTGTGTCTTAATATTGGGGTTGGAATATGAGCACCTCAGTAAATTAACATGAAGCTGAGGTATGAAGAAGCGTCATAGAGTAAATAAATAAACAAACATTCAAATAAACAACAAACAAAGGACACAATGATGGTATAATTACCACCCATTGAGTTTGAGCTGTAATATAGGGTGAATGGAAAAACTAAGTGATCAGAATACTAAGTTTGTTGGATGTTTTTCAGCAGTGTGGCTACATACGAGTTCCAGTAGTAGTTTTCCAATAGTTTTATTGTATGAACTGAATTTAATGATGAACTTCATGACTGTTGATGAAGTACGTTCTGTAGTTATGCAGGTGTGCATACATGATCAGACATATTTCATCTGCTGTGTTGGCACTGGCCTTTGACCTGTGTGTTCTTTGAACTTCAGAAGTCCACAAGTAACCACTTTCTTAATACCAATCTGACTTTTTTAGTTTTACTTTTTCTAACTGTATTGGATACCAAAAATGTTTTGAAGTTACATGCTTCAGAATTACAACAGATGCAGTACGTCATACAGGAATTCTTTTGACACTGAAGCAAAAGATTGTCTTCAAGGTTAGTTTTAGTGTTGAATTGATGTGTGGTTACTGCAGTTTCTCCCTCTGTTTTCTCTGTATCAGAGCATGTTTGAGTCAGACCTGCCTGATCGAGGACAAATCATAGTTTAAGAGTCCCAATTTCAGGTATAACTTAGTATTGACAATGTTTTGTATGCTTCATGTTGCCTTGGCTTGGCAGAAATTTGCTTACTTGATGTTTGTATTATGAATATTGCTTGTTTGGACATTCTACTGATTTTACTTACTTTTTGCATACTGTTTAGCAGGGAAGTATGCATATTCAGACACAAAATATATGTTTTTTTGTGCTTTGGTGTTTCCTTGAGAAAGTGAAAGGAGCCATTTTTGTTTGATGATGTTTACAGGTCGGGTCATGCAAAGTACAACACAAGATCTTGCTTGTGATGATCAGGATCAGTCAATCTGGAATCCGAAGCGAGAAGCCTTTCTTGGGTCTCCCTGACAGATGATTGATAGGCCTCAGCTGCCTCGCTCTAAATCAGATCCTCGCCGAATATAATGCGTTCTTCTTTTGTCTGCCTATCACCTAATACAGTGGTCGAAGATGACAGCACACACCGTACTTTGCGGAGGGAAAGAAATGATATCTTTTTCATTGGAGCAAAACCAGAAACTAAGAGGAGGGGGAGAAATGCAGGAAAAGATGGAAAAGTTCCCCCGCTTTCTGTCTCCAGAGAAAGAGATGCCTTATTATCCGTCTACATTTGCATGATGAGAAAACACAGCTCATATTCATCTTAGTAAAGTTGTAATAAATGGTTTCAACAGCATCATCATCAATTTTACGCAGGTGCGCTTGTGAAAATCACTCACTTCAATCAAAAGAACCTCAGCTCCCCTTTTTAAACATGGCTCATTTTTTACTATCACAAACTATAACACTGAAATTTAGAGGAAAGAGTGAAATTAAAGAGAGAGAGAGAGAGAATGTGAAGGAAAAGGGGAGACATTATCTTCTGCTGGAGGGCGTTACTAATATGATCGTTGCATTGACACAGATACAAGCATGTTTACTTTGCGATGTAAATAGGGACATTCTATAGACCTCTACTGTTTTTATATAAAGCTAATTTTTATTACTAAAGACTTACTTCAACCCTCACCCTACCCCTAAAATAAAAACTTTAAATACAAACCTCAAACCTGATTTTTATTGTCAGGTTTAGCTAACTTTTGTGGTCAAATCTTTGAGGTATATACAATAAAAGTGAATGGTGGCCAGAACTTTGAAGGTCCAAAAATCACATAAAGGCAGCATAAAGTTTTCCATATGACTCCAGAGGTTAAATTAATATCTTCAGAAGCGATATAATAGGTGTGGGTGAGAAACAGATCAATATTTAATTTCTATTTACTATAAATTCTCCTCCATATCCAGCAGGTGGCAAAAACAAAAAACGTGAATCACCAAAAACATAAGGAGAATATTGTGAAAGTTGAGATTGATATTAAAAAGGACATAAATATTGATTTGTTTTTCACCCAAACCTATCATATCACTTTTGAAGATATGGATTTAGCCAATGGAGTCTTATAGATTACTTTTATGTTGTATTTATGTGCTTTTTGTCCCTTCAAAGTTCTGGCCACCATTCACTTCTTTGCATTGTAAAGACCAACAGAGCTGAGATGTTTTTTTTTTTTACTAAAAATCTTCATTCGTGTTCTAAAGAAGAAATAAATTCAAACACATCTGGAATGGCATGATTGATGGTGAGTAAATGATGAGAGAATTTTAATTTTTGAGTGAATTGTTTCTTTAAGTGAGAGAAAAGTTAAACTGAATTATAAACAATCCATCCAATGTTTTAATTTTAAAACAGAACAAAACAAGGTTGTATGGATTGTTTATAATTCAGTTTAAGCATTTAAATAAAACTAAGGAAAGTATAAAACAATTGATGAATATAGCCTGTGGGGGAACAGAAAATGATGAGAGCGAGTGAGAGCAATACAGAGATGTGAAGATATAGTGAGGTATACGATGTTCAGGGGTCACTCTGAGCTAAATCGACAACTTCAGCAGAATTCCCAAATGCCAAGACAACACCTCTGCGTATAATGACCAGAGATCCTCCCAGTGCTCCAAACCCTACACTTCAAACACACACCACCACAGCTCAGGGAATTAAAAACACTATCATACACAATGCTGTCTGGATTTACTCGTTGTTGTGCACTGCACACCTGCTCCTCAAGAAGTCTTAATTGGCAATTACTGCTGTGCTTTTGTAACACTTGTATGCCTGATTGTGTTCAATCTAATTTTAATCAACAAAGGTCAAATTCAGGATAACTGTTAGAGGAAAGCTTAATAAAGGTTTGTTACTTTGTAACAAGGACGTATTGTTCATATTAAGCAGTAATTACTAAGATGATTAGATTCATCACACATTTATTGAAGTGGTTGTGTCGTTGTTGCTACTGTTTAAAAAGGTTAGTCTAAGAAGAATAAAAGAATCTGAACTATAGCTCAATAAATGTTGAATTGTACATGTCATTTCTATTATTGAAAGTTAAAGGTGCACTCAGTAATTTTTTCCACATTATTAAAAACTCTTTAAGAAATTGTTATTTTAAAACATATAACATATAAAATCTTGACCACTCAAAAAGTCATATCAGTAACCTTTTCAAAGCTGTTTTATTTCACATGGAAAGTGTCTCCTCATGGAGGCAGCCATGTTAGGATCACATGACCAGCCAAATACTACTCTTAGTACCTGCCCTGTTATTGGACACTTTCACTCATGGATTAAATTAATTATAGCTCACTGTGAATAGTGAATTTCTACAATGGCGTATTCAAATGAAAACTATTGTGTTTGAGTGATGCTGCAAGTCAAAGATGACATGAACAAAAACTTACTGAGCACACCTTTAATCTTATTTGCTTAAAAAAAGAGTTAGTAGAGTTTGATTTGAAAAAAATAATTAAATATTATTGAAAAAATGACAGCCAACAACAGTAACTTAAAGTCTTTTGTCTTCTCAGATTTGAAAGCGCAGGCTTTGATTTAGTTAAAAAACAAGCAAGCTGACTGTTCTCTCATTTGAATTTTATATAATAGTGTTTGAAAGGGTCATTATACAAATTGGAGTGCACTCTCAGCCCCTATCCATGACAAAGTGCCCCCGAGTTAGAAAACCTTCAGAAGTGACCTCACATAAACACTCATAGCGTCAGGTTGTTTTTAGCTTGATAAGCAAAGTTGTCGTTCTGGTAGGTGTAAGAGGGTTTAAAAGGCCATTCATCTCTGTGAAAGAGAGACAGTGAGAGCACTAATAGCTTTTGTCATTTAGTCTCAAACCCTTCTCTGCACTCACTGCTTGAGAGATTAAGAGCAGAAGTGCAAAATTTTAACCTGAAACAAAACTTGCTATTAAAGTCAACATGAAATATATTTCGCAACCCATTTTACTTCTGTAATTTGACATTATTCAGGATATTCAATGACAAAACATTTAACAGAGGCATTAGGAATTGATTGGATTGTGAAAAGTAGGTAGCAGAATGGAGTCAGGTAATTGGAGGGAAGGGATTGAAAAAATTAAGAAGGACTGGTGACGTCAACCAAAAATGGAAAGGGAATGAAACTAATTGCAAGGGCAAAATTAGTAAAAAATAAATAAGTAAATCCGACTTGTATCGTGTTCCAAACCCATATAGTTCTCTTTCTTTAGTGTTCCATCCTTTTAATTTGGGTAAAAAAGGTCCATTTTAAATTTATGTGGAGTTTTAAGTGTTTTGGATTTTTTATTATTTTTTTATGCCAAGTAATACAGCAGAATAAATGCAGAAAAATGCTTTGTATGATTTCCAAAACATTAATTATTAATATTCCTTTCTACCTTCACATGTTATATTGTTCTGTTTGTCGCCATAGACTAAACAAAAGTCTGTTGTTGTTCAAAGTAAATAAAATAAAATAAATAAAAACAATAAACTTTCATGAAATGGTTTTGAAAATATTTGGGGTATAATACTTTACAATGAGGTCCTGCTTGTAACATTAATAAATGCATTAGGTATCATAAAATAACAATAAAAACTACACTCACTGAGGACTTTATAAGAGTCCTAATAAAGTGCCTGATGTGGTCTTCTGCTGTTGTAACCCATTCGCCTCAAGTTTTGATGTGTTGTACATTCTGAGAGGCGATTCTGCTCATTACAAATATACAGAGTAGTTCTTTGAGTTACCATAGCCTTTCTGTCAGCTCTAATCTGTCTGGCCATTCTCCATTGACCTCTCTCATCATCAAGGCATTTCCGTCCGCAGAACTGCCGATCACTGGATATTTTTTTGCTTTTGGCACCATTTGGAGTAAACTCTAGAGACTGTTGTTCCAAGAGATCAGCAATTACAGAAATACTCAAACCTGCCCGTCTGGCACCAACAATTAGACCACTGTCGAAATCACTGAGATCAAATTTTTTCTCCAATCTCATGGTTGATGTGTACATTAATTGAAGTTCCTGACCCATATCTGAATGATTTTATGTACTGCACTGCTGACACACGATTGGCTGATTAGGTAATCACATTAATATGTGGTGTACAAGTGTTCCTAATAAAGTGCTCAGTGAGTGTATATGTTTTACAGCATTTATTAATCTTGGTTAATGTTAATTTATAAAGATACAACTGTTAATTCTTATTTCATGTTCAAACTGTATTAACTAATGATAAAATGTACAACTTTTAATTTAGATAATAATGGTATTAGTAAATTAACATTCACCAAAAATAAATAAGTGCTGAAAGTACTTGAAGAAAGTTTATGTTAACTAATGTAGTTAAATAATGTTATCAAATCAACCTTATTGTAAAGTCCTACCAGATCTGAGAAACTTGTCATGAAACTTTCACAATCCCACGTTTTCACAAGGACCACCTCAGTATGTTTGTCTGGATGTCGTGAGTGCGATCAGAGCGCTGCACCCCAGTGGAAGTCAATGGAGCTGTAGGTAGATGCAGCGCTGGTGAATGCAATCACACTCTGGTTTGCGTAATTGGGTTTTAACACAGGGGAACAATAACATCTACCCTCAGTGTTTCTGACATGGCTCCAAAAACACATTACTGCTCGGCGAGGATACCTCCACATTATGTCTTTCTTTCTAGTAATATACCAGCAGAAATGTGCACGTTTGTTCCCTCTCCCACTCTTTTTCCTCGCTCTCTCTCTTTCTCTGCTTTGGCAGGAAGCGAGGGAGTGAAAGGAAGTAGCGGTACAGAGCATGTCTTCATTAAAGTGTCATCCTCCATTATTTGGCTCCTATCTCAATTAGCACTAGCTTTAATAAAGGAGCCCCTTCTCACTATCTATCTCTTTCTCTCTCCTTCCATCTCCCCTTCTATCTCATCCTCTTTACCTCTTTCTTTTAGCTTTTCTCAGGATGGAGAATAGAATTTGTTGTTCTTCTTCCACTCTCCTCACTCGTGTCTGGATTTTGATGGCGTACGGACGGGCAGCACATCTGTGGGTTTCTTCTGTCTCTCTTTCTTGTGCTCTTCCTCTCTCACCCCCTTTGAGAGCAATTAGACCTGCTTGCCTTTGGCTGAGCTGTGAACTCAGGCACCAGATCCCCCTGTAATCACCAATGCAGGAAAGCCACCGCATCGTTACACCACTATAGGTCACAATGGTGCCCTATCACCACAAGTTCCACAGAAGAGAATGAGGGAGTGAGAGAGAGATTCCCATCTTCTCTTTCCCTCTCTTAACTTCGCCCCTAGAGAGATCTCTTTATTTAAGTCTTGTAAACCTATATAAGTCTAAAAGCAGGGATCACACATTCCCTTGTGTGGAGGTACTCTAGGTATTACCATGCACTCATGCGCTATTTTTCTTTCTCAGCTCAACAATTTTCCAAGGGGCTGCGGAGCTGGCGTTTTATATTTAGCCCGGCCTTGTGTCTGGATGTCGTGGATACTGGGCTCCGTAATTGAGCGCATACATTTGCAGTATCTTTATGTGACAGTAGGTGACAGCCCCTCTGTAGAGGTGAGGACGGCCTGGGCTAGTCAACGGCTGATCTCTCAAATTGTACTCTAATTGGGGGATATTAAACAAGCCATCCCACTTAGCCTCTGGGAGGCCAATCCATATTCAGCCTTCCCTTCATATCTAGACCTCCTCAAGCAGCCTGGCTCGGGAAAAAAAACATGTGGATATCGCTCATAGATATAGATCATTCATAGATCATCCTCTTGCATATGCATTAAACCCACGGTTTTCAAACCGAGAGGCGCGCCTCCCCACGGGGACTCCAGGGCATGTCAGGGGAGGCACAGAGAATTATGATAAATTCACCAACTAAAATCATAGGATAAATAAATAAATAAAATAAAAATGCATTGTGAAGATAAATGAAAATAATTGGCTTAATAGACCATAGTCCAGCTTAATAGACAGTAGCTTTATGGCATTATAATTCTTTTAAATGTCATGAATGCATACATATCATGTGAGAACGCAACTGTACCGCACACGGATTTACTATATGCTACTCTATGAAATGTCTTTTTTCATGTTTAACACTTTGAAAACCATGTATTAAACAAACAAGCACATGCAGGCAGATTCTATCATGTAATCTGCTCTCAGCACTTTTAAGTCTTGTTTATGATAAAGTCGCTCATTATTAATGTATTTGAGTCCTCCTGCTGCCTGTTAGTAGTCTGAGGATTTTCATAACATTCAGTTAGTATAGTCTCAGGGGATCAGCCTCATCAACAACAAACACTCTTAACTGAAAACCTCTAATATAACTGGTGTTCTTATAGTGTCACACGTCTGTCAACAAAACTGAACCTGCACAAGCATTTTGTGCACATATGTAATTTGCTATACCTTTTATAAACATACAGTAGTTAAAAGAAAGAAAATAAATATGCATCAATGCATTGTTGGTATGAGGTTACTTGGACCTAAAGTGTTGGAATTTGGTAAATAAATTCTGTGTTCAACACAAGTTAAGCTCAATCGACAGCATTAATGGTATAATGTTTATTACCACAAAAAATATTTTGACTAATCGCTCCTTTTCTTTAAAAAAATAAAAAAAGCAAAAGTCATAGATACAGGTTCTTACAATGGAAGTGAAGGGAGCGTTTAAAGGCAGAAGTGTTTTTTGGAGGGTTTAAAGGCAGAAATGTCATTGTAAAGGATTCATGGGACAGGAGATAATGAAGCAGGTTCAAAGTCAGTCTTTTTAATGCTCAGTTTGACACAAAATTGATGGTATCCGTAAATACAAATTAATAGATAAATAAATGACAACACACTCTCAGTTTTGGGACTTGCTGGGCACTCTCTCTCCTCTTCGATGCTCTGGCGAGCCTTTTCAGGTCTCCCTCTGCCATCACTATAATAAGAGACAAGTGTTAGAGATAATTACGACCCAGGTGATGAGCCTTCCTGCTCTCCCGCAGACCGACACATGACCATGCCCCCCATGCCACATACCTACACCCCACCCCCATTTCTGGAGAGAAAGTCAGCTACAACCATCTGTGCACTCAGTCTGTGGACCAACTTGAACATAAAGGGCTGAAAAGGCAGATACATCAGGTGATCTGCAAATTAGTATCTTTCATGCGGTGGAGCCACTGCAGAGGAGCGTGCTCGGAACAGAGGGTGAAGGCCCGCTCCAGCAGGTAGTAGAGGAGGGAAAGAACAGCCCACTTAATTGCAAGGCACTCCTTCTCAATGGTACTATTCTTGTCTCCCTGAAGGAGAGCTTGTAGCTAATAAATAGCACAGGCCGTTCCTCCCTTCCCACCTCCTGCGAGAGCACTGCACCCAGCCCCCTGTCAGATGCTTCAGTCTGCAAAATAAAGGGGAGAGAGAAATCAGGTGCATGTAAATGCGGCCCCCCACACAGTGCAGACTTTACATTAAAGAAAGCCTGTTGCCATGACTCTGTCCACTGGACCAGATAGGGAAACCCCTTTTAAGTAAGGTCAGTCAGTGGGCTGGTGACATCAGAGCAGCTAGGCACAAACCTTCGGTAGTAGTCAGCCAGCCCCATAAATTGCCTTATCTCTTTTTGTACACTGTGATCAGTGTGGTTTTGTTAAACTGTGGATGTACCTGCCTGTGACCCAAGTGGAACCCCAGATACCCAACTTCCACCTGCCCATTTTCCTTTGGAAACCCCATTCGGGAGATAATTTTGAAGAGTGCCTCCACAACACTACCTGCTGAAATGTTGTGCAGGGGCACTGCTTCCAGATATCGCATTGCAAAGTCCTCCAGAAATATTTCAAAGCGATGTCTGTGTGTAGTCCGCTCTTATGGCCTGACGAGGTTCATGGCCATTCTCTCGAAGGGGACCTCGATCAACGGCAGAGGGTGCAATGGCGCTTTTGTGGTGGCCGATGGATTCACCAACTGACATTCACAGCACGCCGCACACCATTTGCGAACGTCCCCATGAATGCCCGGCCAAAAGAAACGGGCCGTTATAAGGTTCAAAGTCTTTTCATGAACTAAGTTGCCAGCCATTGGGTTATAGTGAGCTGCCTGGAAGAGTGTTTCTTGACGGCTCTTTGGCACTAACAGCTGAGTTGTATTATCTTTGGTTTGAGTGTCCTGCGTCACTTGATACAACCACTCCTTGATAATAGAAAAGTATGGGTACGTGAGCGCAACATTAGGCTGGAGCTGTTGATCATCAATTACTTTCACTTGGTCAAAGGCGTACTTGAGGGACTCGTCACGCGACTGCAGTAGAGGGAAATCCCCCTCAGGGAAGCCCCTGAGAATGAGAATTCCCTCGTCTGTGTCATCCTGACGGGGAGCTGACTTTGACGGCCCTGGCACTGCCTCTCCAGCCATAGCGTTGCACGTCACACACCTCGACACTACATTGCAGGACCCATCCACAAAAATTACCCCCAATAGCTGGGTCAATTGGTTTCCAGATATAGTGGATGGGTGAGGCGGGAATTAACCGCAGCCTCGACTCTATGCTTTTTCACCCTGAATCGTATCTCAATGGTAACCACTGGATACTCACCCTCACCCATTTATTTTTATCTAATGCACCGCCTTGCACCAAGTTTTGGTGGATCAAGGATTGAGGACAACCTATATCCACCAAAGCTCGATGTGTATCCCCTTTTACTCATATCGGTATCCAATACGCCTCTCCCCGATCGGGGACGCTGATCCTGACTGTGTCTGACTTTCCAACAGCTCCAGCAGACCAGCCCAGGTCTTCCTTCTGCACTCATGGGGGCAGTTTTGCCAACCTGGGGGGATAGCAGAGGAAATCAGGGGGAGTAGGAGGGACAGACAAGTGGAAGGGACCTCTGGACAGGGGGTGGGGTTTTAGCAGTGCTCCTCCCCACCTCCGAGGAGCAAGAACTGGGCGGGACTGCGGGGATGTGAGGGGAGGGGGCATGAGACACAGGGGGTGGAGAGAGAGCTGAGAGATGAGAGAGTGAAGACGACACTGCTTCGCTGCCTCCTGGAAATGCCACCATGTAGTCCTCTGCCAGCTGGACGGCCACTCAGCCATGCTTCGGGGAAGTTGGGAGACAAACTGTTCCAGTACCACAAGATCGATGACTTCCATGACGCTGCGGGTTCCAACCAAAAGCAACAATTTCCGGCAGGCGTCATAGAGCTGCTGCACAAAAGCAAATGGGTGGCCATGCTTACTGAAGCTCAGAGACCGGAAATCTGTCAGTTCTGCTCCAGGGTCCAACTGACCCATTGTTGGATGGCCTTCTTCAGGTGGCTGTAATCAAGGATTACCAAACCTCTGCGGTCTTCTCGAAAAGGTCGAGAAAGGCCTCTAAATCATTGTTTGGCCCCATCTTCATAAGGGCCACCGGTGGAGTAGGCTCCAGCAGGTCGAAGCGCCAGCCCCCTCCCTGGTGATCAGGCTCCGGAGCACCTGCACCTGAAGCGTTGTTCCTGCTCCAGGCGGTGTTGGTTCTGTTGGATACTGGTGAGGGTCTTGAAGACTTCACCCAGTGGTGAGGACTCAATAATGGCGTTCTCCTCCAAAGTCAGGTTTTGGCACCAATGTAAAAGGATCTTAGTTCATGGGCAATGGAGTAGTCAGGAGACACTGAAGCAGGTTCAAGGTCAGTCTTTTTAATGCTCAGTTTGGCACAAAATGTATGGTAACCTTCAATACAAACAAATAGATAAATAAATGACAGCACTCTCTCAGTGTTGGGACTTACTGGGCACTCTCTCTCCTCTCTGACACTCTGGCAAGCCTTTACATGTCTCCCTCCACCACCACTATAATGAGAGAAAGGTGTTAGAGGAATTACAACCCAGGTGACAAGCTTTACCATTCTCCCTCTCCCACAGATCGACACATGACCACGCCCCCCTTTCCAAAGTGAAGCTTAAAATTTTATAAACGCATTTACATTAATTCTTCTGTTAAAATGTGTGTATTATTTGAGGTGTAAAGATGTATAAATCAAAAAAAAAAAATTACGGTTGTTTTAGGGTTTTAACCCTTACATGGCAAACTTTAACAAAGTTTCACATGGAAATTAGCTTTTCGGCAAACTTACGGCAAATTGTCCATTGTTGCTAAAGTTTTGCTGCAGGTTCACCCCTACAAGTGAAGAGATGAAACTTCTGGTAAACATTTACCACAAATCACAAGCTCATTTGCATATAAAAATATTGAGTGACAAGTTTGATGTAAATTTGTGGCAAGTTTTCAGCTAGTTTACCAGAACTCTAGATTTTTTGTATGGGAAGGTTTACTGCATTACGTTGTCATGGCAACAAAGTTGTAACATTGGATATACTCTTCACAAAGAAAAGGTTAGCAAGCGATTTAATCCCACTAAAATCATGTACAATCATTTTTAAAAGTCTTGTGGCTATATATCTTGTGACCCCATACCAAATTTGGGGTCTCTAGGACATAATCTATAGCCCCACCACAATATAAAATTAAAAATTTTCTTTAATAATATATTGTGAACCATTGTTTTTCATCTGATCATCATGATTCCAATGTACCCCATACATTAAAACTCTGCCCATTACAGTGGCTGCCATCTTGAATTCTGTTATTTATAATTTTTTGGTACACTTCCTTGAAATTTCATCTGATTTGCCCAATGGCTCAAAATAATCTCCTGACCAAGCTGCACATATTGAATAATACGCAATTTAAATTTTCACCTCAGTTGACAAGTTACGTTAACACAAATTAACGAGGTCAAAGTAAAAATTGATGTAAGGCTATACACTCACCTAAAGGATTATTAGGAACACCATACTAATACTGTGTTTGACCCCCTTTCGCCTTCAGAACTGCCTTAATTCTACGTGGCATTAATTCAACAAGGTGCTGAAAGCATTCTTTAGAAATGTTGGCCCATATTGATATGATAGCATCTAGCAGTTGATGGAGATTTGTGGGATGCACATCCAGGGCACGAAGCTCCCGTTCCACCACATCCCAAAGATGCTCTATTGGGTTGAGATCTGGTGACTGTGGGGGCCATTTTAGTACAGTGAACTCATTGTCATGTTCAAGAAACCAATTTGAAATGATTCAAGCTTTGTGACATGGTGCATTATCCTGCTGGAAGTAGCCATCAGAGGATGGGTACATGGTGGCCATAAAGGGATGGACATGGTCAGAAACAATGCTCAGGTAGGCCGTGGCATTTAAACGATGCCCAATTGGCACTAAGGGGCCTAAAGTGTGCCAAGAAAACATCCCCCACACCATTACACCACCACCACCAGCCTGCACAGTGGTAACAAGGCATGATGGATCCATGTTCTCATTCTGTTTATGCCAAATTCTGACTCTACCATCTGAATGTCTCAACAGAAATCGAGACTCATCAGACCAGGCAACATTTTTCCAGTCTTCAACTATCCAATTTTGGTGAGCTCTTGCAAATTGTAGCCTCTTTTTCCTATTTGTAGTGGAGATGAGTGGTACCCGGTGGGGTCTTCTGCTGTTGTAGCCCATCCGCCTCAAGGTTGTGCGTGTTGTGGCTTCACAAATGCTTTGCTGCATACCTCGGTTGTAACGAGTGGTTATTTCAGTCAAAGTTGCTCTTCTATCAGCTTGAATCAGTCGGCCCATTCTCCTCTGACTTCTAGCATCAACAAGGCATTTTCGCCCACAGGACTGCCGCATACTGGATGTTTTTCCCTTTTCACACCATTCTTTGTAAACCCTAGAAATGGTTGTGCGTGAAAATCCCAGTAACTGAGCAGATTGTGAAATACTCAGACCGGCCCGTCTGGCACCAACAACCATGCCACGCTCAAAATTGCTTAAATCACCTTTCTTTCACATTCTGACATTCAGTTTGGAGTTCAGGAGATTGTCTTGACCAGGACCACACCCCTAAATGCATTGAGGCAACTGCCATGTGATTGGTTGATTAGATAATTGCATTAATGAGAAATTGAACAGGTGTTCCTAATAATCCTTTAGGTGAGTGTATCTCAGCAACAGTTGAAACAAATGAAACTTAGTATGCTGGTCAGGACCATGACCTGAGGATACATGCAAAGTTTGGAGACAGTGCCACCTATGGGCAAAATATGTGAAAGTGCTATTGTTGCCCATAACTTTTGAATCGGATGTCCTAAAATAATGAGGTTGGATTCTGTGGGTCATGAGGATTTCAACAAAATTTTCTCATATCAATCATACTGTACCTCAGCCAAAGTGAATTTTATTGAAAAGTGACATATCTTTTAAAAGTACTGTCAGATTTAATAGAAATGTTGTATGTATCATATAAATCATGTCCTGATGATACAGTACATGCACAGTTTGGAGACAGTGCCACTTATAGTTCAAAAGATAACCTACACTTGTGTGCTAACTCTAAGCTCAGGACTCTTGCCACTCAGTGGGCTTGTCCACTGAGTGGCTCAGTGTGTTAGAGCACTGGTTTATAGAGACGCAAGTTCAATTCCTACATGGAGTTGATAAAGCACTGGTTTATAGTTCAAAAGATTGTGAGTTTGAATCCCCACCTCTGCAAGTTACCTCTGTAAAAAGTATTGTAGCTCTGGTGATTTTTGCATATTGCTTAATTAATGGTTGCTGGGTTGTTACAATACAAAGTCAATCATATTGAAAAAAAAAAAAAAAAACTTCTTAGCACAGTATGTACCTTTTGGGGGCTGTTAGCCCAGTGGCTGAGTGGACCAGTGGTTAGAGCCATTTAATGTCAAATGGGATGTTCACGGCTCGATACCCACCCCAGAAAGTCATGCATAATGTAAAAATGTGAGTAGTTCTGGAGACTTTTGTATTATGCTACTGAATGGAGACTGGGCTTTTTCCCCAATCAAATGTTGATTTGCATCGCACACTGAACGATGGAACAGAAATCTGTGATCTGTGCTTGCTTTGAGATCTTTGGGTTGTGTGGTGGTTACCATGCTGGTACTTGGCCTTGTAATTGCTGCTTGCAGCAATATTTTATACTAGGATTTATGTGTTAACTCTATTTTTCCTGAATCTATTTACTTGATTTACTTCTATAAATATGCAGCAATTTGTTTTTTACTTATTTAAATATCTTATTATTATTATATACATTTATATATTAAGTTTATCGTAATTTGTAAAATTGCTAATTACAAAATTAAACATTTTAATAAAATCTATAAAATGTTCAGCTAAAGTTGTGAAATCATATGTGTCAATTATATATTTAATTGAGAGAAAGGAAAGGAAAATAAACAAATGTCAAAAATGTCAAAAATGCTCCGTCAAAACACTGCAGTTTATTGTTTGTTTTGTTTACAGTTCTGTGTTTTTTTGTCTTAGATGTTGTCTGCCTTATTGTGTACGACAGACAAACGCTTTTGGACATTGGTTCGGCAATCACACACCAAAAACCGGACTTCACATTCCTCAATGCCGACCCGCGGTCTACAAACACGCCAGCGGAGCCCTTTGTTTGGGCTGCCCGGCCGCGGAAACGCAGAAGGAAAAGAGGAAAAAGAGCCGGCGTTCTCAGCAGATTAAGACGTCGCGCAAATCGCCCCCCGCTACCCAGTATACTACTGGCAAATGTTCAGTCTCTGGACAACAAGCTCTGCGAGCTGAGAGCGCGGATCTCTTTCCAACGAGAGACGAGAGAATGCTGTGTTATCTGTCTTATGGAAACCTGGATGTCCGCGGAGATTCCAGACTCGGCCATCGAACCCACGGGTTTCTCCGTGCACCGAGCGGACAGAGCGAAAGACCTCTCAGGTAAAAGCAGAGGTGGAGGTGTATGTTTTATGATCAACAAATCATGGTGTGATCAGAGGAATGTACATTTTATCAGGTCTTTCTGCTCTCCTGATCTGGAATTTCTCATGCTTCTGTGTCGACCATTCTGGCTACCGAGGGAATTCACAGCGGTCATTATCACTGCTGTGTACATCCCCCCAAAAGCCGACACAGACCGGGCACTTAGGGAACTGTATGGCAGTATAAGTGAGCAGGAAACTGCGCACCCTGAGGCCGCGTTCATTGTTGCCGGGGACTTCAACAAAGCCAACTTCAAAACAATAGCACCAAAATTCCACCAACACATCAGCTTTAACACACGAGGGGACCGGGTTTTGGATCATTGCTATTCTCCTTTCCGGGATGGCTACAAATCCCTCCCCCGCCCACCATTTGGCAAATCTGACCACTCTTCCGTTCTGCTTCTGCCCGCTTACAGGCAGAAACTGAAACGGGAATCACCCACCATTAGAATGATCCAGTGCTGGTCGGACCAATCAGACTCTGCGCTACAGGACTGTTTTGATCACGCGGACTGGGAGATGTTCCGGTCTGCCTCCGATGACGACATCGAGGTTTACGCTGATAGCGTAACGTGTTTCATCAGAAAGTGCGTAGAGGACGTTGTTCCGACAAAAAATATACAAATCTACCCCAACCAGAAACCCTGGGTTAACGGCGATGTTCGCGCGGCACTTACTGCGCGGACCACCGCTTTTAATTCCGGGAACGCGGAGGAGCGTAAACAAGCCAGTTATGCCCTCCGTAACTCCATCCGTGCAGCCAAACGCCAGTACAGGCACAAAATTGAAGAACAGTTTAACACCACTGACTCCAGAAGTATGTGGCAGGGAATTAACACCATCACGGACTATAAACAGAATAAAAACTCCGCCATGAACACCGCTGCCTCTCTCCCGGACGAGCTTAATATATTTTATGCTCGTTTCGAGGACAACAACACCGCCCTCACAGAGAGAGCACTCGCGGCCGATACTACAGATGATGGTTCACTCTCCGTCTCTGTTGCGGATGTAACCCGATCCTTTCGACGGGTGAACATCCGTAAAGCCGCGGGTCCAGACGGCATTCCGGGCCGCGTCATCAGAGCATGCGCGAACCAACTGGCTGGTGTTTTTACGGACATTTTCAACTTGTCCCTCTCCCTGTCTGTAGTCCCCACATGCTTCAAAACATCAACCATTGTGCCTGTACCGAAGCAATCAAAAATCACTTGCTTAAATGACTGGCGTCCTGTTGCCCTCACCCCCATCATCAGCAAATGCTTTGAGAGGTTGATCAGAGATCACATCTGCTCTGTTCTGCCCACCTCTTTGGACCCATTGCAGTTTGCCTACCGCAACAACCGCTCCACTGATGATGCCATTGCATCTACAATACACACTGCTCTCTCCCACCTGGAAAAAAGGAACACATGTGAGAATGCTGTTTGTAGACTACAGCTCAGCATTCAACACCATAATGCCCTCCAAGCTTGATGAGAAACTCCGGGCTCTGGGCTTAAACAGCTCGCTGTGCAGCTGGATCCTGGATTTCCTGTCAGGCAGACGTCAGGTGGTTAGAATGGGCAGCAACATCTCCTCATCACTGACCCTCAACACTGGAGCCCCGCAGGGCTGTGTTCTCAGCCCACTCCTGTATTCCCTTTACACACATGACTGTGTGGCAACACATAGCTCCAATGCCATCATTAAGTTTGCTGACGATACGACGGTTGTAGGTCTGATCACTGACAATGATGAAACAGCCTACAGAGAGGAGGTGCACACTCTGACACGCTGGTGTCAGGAGCACAACCTCTTCCTCAATGTCAGTGAAACCAAGGAGCTTGTGGTGGACTTCAGGAAGAAAGACAGAGAACACAGCCCCATCACCATTAATGGAGCACCGGTGGAGAGAGTCAGCAGCTTCAAGTTCCTCGGTGTCCACATTACTGAGGAACTCACATGGTCCGTCCACACTGAGGCCGTTGCGAAGAAGGCTCACCAGCGCCTCTTCTTCCTGAGACGGCTGAGGAAGTTTGGAATGAACCACCACATCCTCACACGGTTCTACACCAGCACTGTAGAGAGCATCCTGACTGGCTGCATCACCGCCTGGTACGGCAATAGCACCGCCCACAACCGCAAAGACCTGCAAAGGGTGGTGCGAACTGCCAGACACATCATCGGAGGTGAGCTTCCCTCCCTCCAGGATATATATAACAGACGGTGTGTGAATAAAGCTCGGAGGATCATCAGAGACTCCAGTCACCCGAGTCCTGGGCTGCTCTCACTGCTTCCATCAGGCAGGCGGTATCGCAGCATCAGGACCCGCACCACCCGACTACATGACAGCTTCTTCCCACAAGCAATAAGACTTTTGAACACATGATCTCTCACGATCAACAATCAGCACTGCACTTTATTAATCATCACTCTGTCAATATATTCTCCCAATTCAATTAGTGTTTATATATATTTATACCCGTATCTAGTGTATGTGTATTCTACATTGTGTGTATTGTGTACATTTGTTATGTAAATTGTTGTGTAAGTATGTGTACATTTGTTATGTAAATTGTTTTGTGTAAATATATTGTTTATTGTAAAGTGGTTTATGTCTCGTCACTGTCATGACTGCTATGTTACTCGGAACTGCACACAAGAATTTCACCTACTGTTGCACTCGTGTACACAGTAGTGTGACAATAAAGTGATTTGATTTTGATTTGATTTGAAAATGAATATCACTAATAAGGACATTATTTCAAATGTAACAAAAATTACAGTAATAAGAATTTACCAGGACGTTGCATATGAACGTAACCGACGAACCTAATGTTATTTTGGCAAACATTTCAAAGACTTTCAAGATGTGCTTTACCATCGCTAAAGTAAATGAAGGCCAGGCGGATCCTGAAGAGCCACACAATAAGAGCCCACAGTGATACAAATCATGCACGAATACTAAAGGAGGATGCAGTAATTCCCTACATCCATCGGCTTTTAGTTTCTAATTTAAGATTACTAAATACAACAACAGAAAGCAAGGTGCTCTCGCTCATGAACGCTCAGAGGTCGATGCAATTTAGCAGGGCAACACTCCATTAGAAAAGGCCAATGCCATGGCTTAGGGGGAGAAATTTTAATGATGAAAATGTTGTTTCTCCAAATCAAACATATTACTTATGCTACTTTTTTTTTCCCCCTCTTTCAAGAGACATCTGTGATCACTCAGCCTTTTTCATCCTAATACAGGAAGGACGAAAGGAAACAAAAAAAATAAAAATAAATAAAAAATAGAGAAAAGAGAGTAACAATAAACACAAACATGATTTATAAGCACATCTTCTGGTGCTTATTTTCGAGCCCCTTCAAACGCACGCACACTCGTACATATATTAAAAAAGCAGAGTAGATGTTTATTAATATATTATATGCCAGGCATGGGAATGTGGCTGCTGAGGAGTGTAATTGCAGCGTTGGAAACATTCCTCTGAGGAGCTTGGCACATATTAAAAGGGAAAACTTGAGACATGTTTGTGATAATATTCTTAATAAATCTCAGTGCAGGCCTCCGACTCCTTGACGTTAACAGTAACACGGCCGTTCATCTTGGTTGGAGCTCCAGAATTTAAGATTGGTCACAAACAATCTGAGCGGTACCGGATTGCACGGCGAGACGTGGCCCCTGTGTGTGCCTCACACTCCCATAAATCTCCTCTCCCTCCTATGCAAATGATGCAAGGCTTTTAATTGATAATTTCTCACATGGGCCTGCGTGCTGGTGGACTGGAGGCTTCTAATGAGTGAGAGCCTATAGCATGTAGTGTTAAAGCCAGAATGAGCAATCACCCTGAGAAGTGGGGTAATTATTTAGCCCTGGGAAGGGATAAAGTGTGTGTAGAGCATGTGTGTATTTCTGAGCATACGAAAAAAAAAAAAAAATGGGGCAGCTTTTTAATAATGTGTGTGTGTGTGTGTGTGTGTGTGTGTGTGTGTGTGTGTATTTCTGCCTTTTGAATGTTGGCTTGCTTGTGCAAGCGATACTGCGTTAAAGGCAAGTTTAATTTACAAGGTGCGTTCATGTTCTTTTTTAATGCAGTGTGTTCTTGTGGCAACACACCCCTAATATATCTTATATATTATAAGGAACAATAGACTGTGTCTCTCTGAGTTACATGCAAACAAGCGCACACATTACTGTCTGGATCACAATGACATCACTACAAAACAATGCCAATTTAATTTGATTCCACACAAATATTGGACCAGGATAGATAGGATCAAAAATGAATGTTCAACTTTTGGAAGGCCTCATGAATAATTAAAAATGACCAATTCTTCATTATGGACATCAAAACATCACTACCTACCCTCAGTTCTTGTCAGGCCAATCAGAGCTGCAGTAATGAGAGTATTTGTGATAGAAAAACATCGCCTGCTTTACCTCTGCTTGAGTTTGTTTAAAAAGTGTTGCTAGCTCTAGCATACGTTCAGATAAACTGATGGAAATCTGTCTGTTCTCTATCGTGAATGGTACAGTGTCACATTGCTGGTTTATCCTGTTTATGTAGACCTGTATGATTTGTGTAAAGCAGGACTGGGGAAAGGGAAACATGTCTGGGGCTTGTAAATGTGTGTGTGTGTGTGTGTGTGTGTGTGTGCGTGTGAGTGCACAAAAGTCTCTCTCTCCCACTTAAACTCAGGGCACCTATACAGCATTCGATATTATACTGGTAGAAATTATATAACAATGTATACATTTTAAACAAAGCACTGTAAACTAAAAAACTAACAAATCACTTTATAGCTACTATATCATAGAAAAGATTGTAACAGCGAGTACAAGTGCATTCAAAGAAAATATACAATATGTACAGAATACACAGTATATTCACTATACAAATAATATCTACGCAATGTATAGCCTACATTATACACACAATAATACACATACATTACACACTGTACAAATGCACAAGTACTTAAATACAGTTTAGTTGGAATGGCAGTTCTAGAATATTTTTAATTTACAAACTATTTATAATGAACATTATTTGAGCAACATCAAAAGCAGTGCATTTGTTCTCTAATACTCTCATTGTCTTTCTCACAATCTGGATCACAGTATGTGTTTGACATTTCACTCAAAATTACACGTTAATGCATTTTTTCTTATTTTACAAATTTTGGGGTTATAAACATATAAAGTTTAATTAAGCAATGTTCAAATTTCAATATCGATTGACTGTCCATGAGATGAAATGTAATGAATAAACCATCTGAAGACAGTGCCATAATTATATTTTCACACCAGTAGGGGGAACAGTGTACAAAGAAACAAGCATTAGTGTAATGGGATATTTACAGTCATCTGAAAAGCTCTCAGCTCACTTTTTGAACATGATTTTAAGTGCACCGTAGTATGATGTCTGAACGTACATGATCATCCATAACTGTGAACCAACATTTGTGTACATAATGATGACTGTCAATAGTGAGGATACATGGTATAGTGGTATAAACTGATTGTAGGGGCGTACTGGTAATAGGGAGAACCGGCAATTTTCCCGGTGGGCCAGCTGCGAAACAGGGCTGAACGGGCCGCAAAACGGTGCCACGATATGCCAAAGGAGGCCGCGATATGCTGATGTGGACAGGGAAATCCACAGGAATATTTTTTTTTTTATTTTTTTTAAGTGAACAAATTTATTCTATTTATGAGTTTGTATTTTTCATACAGTGAACATACAGTGGAGACAGTGAGCACTTGTGAAAACATCTTGGTTTTGCATTTTTCAAATTGAACAAATTTCTCTTATATATCCTAATAAAGGAGATGATGTGGATGATGTCACAAATTTACTGTTGACCTTGAAACAGTGCAGAATCTTTAATATTTCTTCTTCATTTTATATCATAAGGTTTCTGTGTTTGATTTATTTTTCTTTATTTCCCCCCAAAATCATACATTTCCTCCAGGTTTATATTATATATATATATATATATATATATATATATATATATATATATATATATATATATATATATATATATATATATATTTGAATCTCATAATGTCAGTGTGGTCTCAGACTTTTGAACCTAACTGTATCTAAATTACTACAGTATGTTTACAGTATATTTTAATTTAATAATATAATACTATTCTATTTTACAGTATTAGTAATATAGTATATCCTTTAATCAATAATCACTTTAGTTAAATGTTTTTGGGCAACATGTAATTCATATGTGGACAAACATTACAACTTTGTATTGTCAGTTAAATAAAGAAAATAAACCCACACACAGGCCTAGAAACCTCTATATCCCTTGTCCTCAGCTAAAGGTAATTCAAAGAATCAAAGAATCACCATTGCACTACATCAATACCACATTTTATTAGTCTGTCATGATTATCCATTTTTCATCCTGATCTTTCTCTCCCTGTCTTTGACCTATTTTGATCTCTCCTTCTTCCCTGTCTTGCAAACTACAGATGGTGTGCTCGCCTTCTCATCTCTTTCGTCCTCTTCCTTTTCGTCTCTCCTCCTTTCTAAAGGGGGTTCAACAACCGGCTTGTTGTACAGCGCAGTAATTAGCAGCGCATGCTCATATTAATTAGTAGTGAGTGATCTTGCTTTATTAATATGTAGTGGAGTGCAATGGGGCAGGAGCCAGAACAATGGGGAGGCCGGATTTTGAGCACTTTGCTATCTACTGACCCCTCTGCCTGGCTGAGACATGGGACAGCCAAATGGTTAAACCCATTATTAAACATTATATGCTAATGCTGTTTGTTTTATAAGCAAATTAACAGTGTGGATTTGCCGAAAACAGGTGCTGTGGTGTGAATGCGTACTAAATGATGTGATACTAGAGGAATTAATTAAAGCCTGTGTGGTAATTAGATGCAATAATTTGTGTGATTAGCGGGCTGTTTAAGAAGGAAGACACACTCATGAGCTAATGTGCATATGTACTCACACACAAAATGTTTCTTCCTCACACATATGCTGTTAAATGCTTGGATGGGACAGTTGTTGTGTGGTTTGATGTTGTGTCTCAGTGTAACCACACACACGCACACACACACACACACACACACACACACACACAGAGTTTGAGAGATAGAGAGACGAGAAACTTCCTTTCTTGTACTTCAGAAATGTTTCATTAAAAAACGCTGAGGTGGCAACAGCTAATTATTAAACGAGCTGGTGGGGTGGGGGCACACTCATCCCTTTTTAATTCATTTCCTCTTGTCCTTCCACTTCCCCTCTCTTTCCTTCAGTCAAAAAACCTCCTTACCTCAAAGCAAAGGCAGGCTTATCAACACAGCACTTCTAAATTCGGAAAGGGTTTCATGATAAAAGACAGAACCTGTTTTTTTTTCTCCCTCTCATCCTCTGTTTCTTTTCATTGCATATTATTAAAATCATGAAGTGCATAATTAATTTTTGCAGATGCTGTGCTTTCGGAGCTCATTCTGATTCTGTTAATAAGGCGTCTTTGCATTCACTTGTCGCAGTCAGTGAGGTGGAAAAGAAGATTCTGGAGAATGTTTCGACAGAGGAGATGAAGGCAGCCAGGTAGGTAAACAGATGACCCAAATCTACACTGAGAACCAAGTATATACTGGTCAAGAACATTCAATCAAATAAACAAATACTGGACTTAACTGAAACCTTGTTGATAGTTCAGACAGTTTGGGTGCATGTGTTCTCATTCTATGACTTGGCCAACGAAAATACAGGTTTAAACTTCCAGTTCCAAACACACGTCTCCTGCTGGAGCAACGGTCATCCTCTCAGGCCATTCCTGACACTATGTACGAACCCATCTCTCAGCAAATCTGCAAATAAATCTTGTGTTTCAAAGTGAGCCAAATTCAGGATAACTTTTTATGGCAGATGGGACACGTCCCAATTCAACCCCCCACCTTTCCTCAAGCATCAGAGGCTAACGGTGATTGAAACCACTTGCTGATGAGTGTATCCTCTGGGCCTTTCTTTATTGCTTTTATTTAATGCAGATGCATGAGAGGATATTTGAATGACACCCAGTAAATTCAAAATCACCTCGTCTAACATATAAGGCCTCTTCTCAACAACACAACAGAATGTTCACTCCACATTAACCTGTATAGCCCACTTTTAGTCCTTTTACTTCACATGAGACTGATGTTGACTTTAATCTTATATTTACAACTCCAGGGACGAGGAAGTGCCAGCATGATTAAGGAAGCAGATTTTGTGTTGTACTGGCCGTAATGGCAGTTAGCTTGGATATACACTGACACCTAATGGTGTGGATGCAGCATCATGCCAAATCAAAAGTTTTCAGTGACCCTTTGCATTGTATTTATTCCAATTTATTATGTGAGTGAATCTGTCTAATAATTGATAAGTTAGCAAGTAGCCATGTGATCTCAACATGTCGGTCGCTATGAGGTGCCCCACTCCATGTAAAATGAAACTTTTTCATCAAACCTTTTATTAGGATAATTATATGACTGCAGAATTAATATTTTGGGAGTGTACATCCTTTAAAACAGTAAAGGTAAAGCAAGTACTGAGTGAAACCTAACATTTCTGTTATGTTCAGATTCACAGATTTTACCCATTAACAGTTAAAAATAGTGAAAAACGTATCTTTGTGTTGCATTTTGTATAAATGACTTTGGATTCTTACACAACAATAAATTCATTAATAATTCGGTGAAAAATCTTTTTTTTTTTTTTTTATATCTACTTTTTTATATTTATGCAATGGCATAGTGTGCTGGTTGATTACTAGGGCATTGCTATAGCATTACTAATTGGTTGCTTATTGGCCAAAGTCAAAATAAACCATCCCCAAGTCTCTGACATATTGATCCTTATACTGTATGTGTGAGGACCTTTTCTATGAAAATCTATGGGATTTTTGGCTTATTTTTTGTCCGCTAGGAAGACGTTTTTATTCTGAAAAAATGTTTACTCTAGCAGGTCTTTTTTGACCCGAATAAAGCCTTTTTTCTTCTTCTCCAAAACAGAAGGGTTAACACTCTGTTGGCACTTAACATTATGTTGATTTTTACAAAAGAAAGGGAAAAAGCAAAAGTAATCCAAAGAGAAATACAAATAATTATAATCTGTCATACCATATGCTAATGTTTTTTGTCCATCTTTAGCCTGTATTGTGAAATATATTTTTTTTGGTTCAGCTGCATCATCCACTCCCTGCATTGGGGTGTGTGCCCCCTCACAATCTTTCTCAAACACAAGTACCTGCTGTAATTGAGAAATAACAAGAGCAACCTGGGGGATGCAATTTGTCATCTGTTGTATTAGGAGAGACAAAACAAGTGAGAAACATGTATTGCTCTTTTCCTTAATGACCTCCTCCTAACCCCCAGCTTTGATATGTCACTTGTTTAAAATATGCACATGTAAAAAAAAGTGCAACGTAAACACACAGAGACGCAAAAACATTAAAATGAGTGCAAATCCAAAAATACATGGGTATTGTTACAGGAGGCAATTCTCTAATGAAGGAACAAGCATGAAATGAGGGGGCCAGTTTATAAATCATTTATGTCATTTTGAAAAATGACATAGTAACCTTAAAAGGTCTCTTAATATGAAATTGTACAGAGCAAAAAGTGTATGGTACGGAGATTGTTCCCAGTAGAATTCGGGCGGCCGAATTGGACTTTGTTTAAGCATGAAATTCATATTGGCTTCCTAAAGCTGAATTAGATGAGGGGGCCACACGGAGCTCATTGGAGACCACTGAACATGAATTATTACCAAATATAATTTCAGCTATTAGTTCACCGTGCTAAGTATCAATCACTAGCATCTGAGGTTGAAATTAATATTTTGTAGAAGAAAATAGAGCAGGAGTGAGACTGGGACTAATTTTCTAAGATTTCTCTCTTTTTTCCCCTTGCACTTCTTTTTTTTTTCTCTTGCCGAGTCTGACATTTTTATATGTGGTGTTGGGAGGGGTCTGAACCATTACCATACAGATTATCCATGGTGAACGCTTGCACAGAGCAAATTAACATTCAGAAAAGAATAAAAGCAAAAACGAAATATAATGGAGAAAAAAGGATTTTGTATAACATACATCCCTCCCAGGTTTGATTAATCACTTGCCAGGGTCAATGTTTTGTCTCGAACGGAAAGGGAAAATAGTTTTAGATGGAAATCCTGCAGTATTGGTGCCTATATCCTATATCTCGACTGGCTTATATCCTGGTTTATTCTAAGTTTTCTATATGGCTTTCTGAGGAATGTAAGGTCTATGCAGGATTAGGCTGAACTATAACATGATGCTCAACAGAAATAATTACATTTCTTGCCTCAAATGGATCATGTTTTAATAAAACAAATTTTGCTTGATTGTTTGATATAAAAGAGTTCATTGTACTAGGGGTGTGCAGTGCAGCAATTATCTGTATTTGTATTTGTTACTATCACAAAATTATCTGTATCTGTCTCTGTGTTTGAATACAACATGATGTGGGCGGGGCTTAAACTGGAAGTTCGGCAAAACTAAATGAAACACCCATTTTTAAAATGGAACTCTATTACATGTATTGTTTCTATAAATGAAATATGCCGTGTTTATGCCTATTCATAATAATAGCCTAATAAAGTTTGATTTTTTTTTCGTACCAGATGAAGCTGAAAATGAAGGCTCATGAAATCTTATGTTGTTAACTGTGGCATAAGTTGTCAAGCTGCCACAGTCTGTCTCCTCATTTTCTTCAAGGACTCTTATTTTGAAGTTTTACCCTGCACTATGTTTCCCAGATTTCACTGCCCTAATCACTTACATCGATTCATCATCATCCGCACCTGCCTTCCATTCTCTCATTAGTTTCCCTATATATATATGTATTCTGTAGTTTTCTTTATCATTTGTCAGTCATTGAAGTGTTGCGTTGAGTTTATAAAGTTGCATTGAGCATATAAACTTTTCCTTGTTTTGTTATTTTGTTAAGTTAACTCTATCGTTTGTTCCACTCCAGCATTTATAATTAAAGGATTTAAATATTTTACTCCTGCGTCTCCACTCCTAGACACTGATCTACAAAAATACGGATATACTTACCTTCTCTCACAAACATCCACCTCTACTCCAGCGACCCCTCTAATCCACTCATCCAGACCCACATGAGCATGGAGCCAACAGTGTTATTCATGGACCATTTAAGGCAGGATCTTCCCCTCTTGTTCCTTCACCTTGCTGCTTCTACATCAGTACCGGACATTTACCTCAAGCCCATTTATGGAATGAGATTAAACTTTCACAGACCCACAGCACTTCCAGAGGCAGAAAATTACCTTTCCTTGGTAAATTACACCCTAGCCACCCTGAATATATATTACCCTTCACTTTCATAATGTTTGTTAAGAGTTGTTGACTCCTCTCTCCACTCCTTCCACGCCCCCTATTTCGAAGGTAACTCCTCTCCATTCAATTTCCCTAGTTAATTTTTTTGGAGGGCTCATCCTTTCCAGGTTCCGGAGGTCAATTCCCTACTGTAGTAAGCGGTAGCGACCATGGAAGTTACATTTCCCCCATATGCTGTGAATTATGGCGGGAACCCCGGACCACTACCTGTGCCCATCACTGTTAGCAAGCCAGTGCCTGTAGCCTTGACCATCCCAGTGCCTGTAGCCTCGACTGTCCCCGTAACTATGCTCCCTGCTGGCCGGAAGAGGAGGAGAAGGAAAAGGACTCCTCATCCACAGTCTCTGCTCATTCTCACAACAGAGGTCGATCTCCAGTCTCTGACAGTACTCCTAGCCTCGAGCCATCCACGGCTCTTCTACTCGAACCTCTCACTGCTCCGCCTCCTTTGGCTCCGCCTCCTTCAGCTCCGCCCTCAGACTCTTCTGCGGCTCCACTCACTTTCCCAGAGTCTCCTCATCCAGCGGTTCTGCCGCAAGACCCAGTCCTTGCTTTGTGGACGCCTCCAGTCCTTGCCCTGTGGCTGCCTCCCAGGCCTTCAAACCTCTTCCCAGCATTGAAGCCGCCCCCGGATCCTTTTCCGGCCCTAGAGCCACCCCCTAGGCCTCCTGATCAACTTCATTGGATCCTTCATCTTCTGCGTCATCAAACCCTCATCTGTCGTTGGTTCACTGCCCTAATTACTTCCACAGGTTCATCATCTGCACATGCCTTCCATTCCCTCATTAGTTTCCAAGTGTATATATACCCTCTATCATTTGTTACACTCCAGTGTTTTTAATTAAATGATTTAAAGATTCTACTCCTGCGTCTCCTCTCTTCCTCCACTCCTAGACACCAACGTTACACAAGCGAGTAATTTGATGCAATAAGGCGATGTGAAAATAAATGTGATCAACTTTTAGAGGTGAATAGATGAGCTCCGCTGTGAAATCATCACTTTAGGTCAGGAATTTAACATTGCGTTCAGGTTGGTTTATAAATGAATACATGGAAATCATAACATGTGAATCATGAGATACATTAGTATAAACATTTTAAGAAATGTAGCATACATGTAGTGTATTAGTTAATGTTACACTTGACAGTCTCCTGACACGCATAATTAACGAAGACTGCAAACTGAGTTGAGACCTCGGCAATCCGATCTGAAATCACACAGTGCGCATTTTCCTTCCTAAGTTTTACACTTCACAGTCTCATCATTTCTTTGTAATTTTTTAATATGTTTATTTAAAATGTTGCTTAATCCTTGTGCTTCTTGGATAATCAGTCAAAAGAATATTGTTTATATTATTTGGATGAATCCATTATTTGATTTGAAGTCATTATTTGTGCCTTTCTGAATAAGGTATTTGCCTTTGGGCACATCCCTACATAGTACATTAAACTATGAAAACATGCTGGTTAACTTATAGAATGCAAAACTTTCTCCCACTTACAAAAAGACCATTAAATGAAACTGATCTGCAATCATTGAATTGATGATCTTACAATGAAATACCATGGTGATATGAATACTGTAGTAAAACGACTGTACATTTTTGTAAAGTAAGGTTAGGTTTAGGGGTAGGGGTAAGTGTAGAGTGTCTGTGGGACTTGTTTATTGTGTTTACGAAATAAACACAATGAACAAACTGCAGTGATGCCACTATACTGTATGTTATCATTTAATTAATAGTGCAAATGTTATCTGCCACTATCTCCACTTAGTGCATAGCTGCTTTATGTTGCTATTCACACTTGGTGCAAACAGCCTCTACCGGCTTTTAAATATGATGTGAAATGATCACAATTACTTATTTTACACTTAGAAATCACAGAAAAAAATGACATTTTATTGAAGTGTGGCCATCTTAAAAGTACTTGATATTGAACAGAAAAGAAAATATGTGGCATCACCCATCCTCATCGTGTTGTTTGATAAAGAGGGAAAGTGTGTGTATATGCGTGTGCGTGTGATATTGTCTCAACATATGTTTGTATTTAAATGCCAGTCTCATCACTAACACTTGCCTCATGTACACCCACCACCTGTCAGTCTCTAGATGTATGTCTCTTCCATGATCTGCCAGCCTACAGCACTCTTCTCTGGGCATGAGGCTAGCAGGACCCTGTCTGTGTAATCCACCTTTCCCTGGAGGCTTTGGTTCCCATCACTGCCACGGTCATGCTGAGCTGCTGTATCCATCATTTAGTCAATGAGAAGTAATGACAGAGTAGAGCAAAACAACAGCAGTCTGTGTGCGGGTTCCTGTTTGAAGGGAAACAGAGCTGGTTGCTATGAGACACAACCCCAGTGGAGCAGGGCCACAGACTCAGAGGCATTCTGGGATTTGAAACTCATTTGGATGTGTTTACAATCAGGTGCAGGCTGGAAAACAGCCGGAACATTTCTGTGGTATTTTTTGATGTTTGCACAAGGGTTGTAAATGTCTATCACCACATCATATAAAAATAATTTGCATATGCATGAGCTAGAGAGCAAGGGGCGGTGTCTGTGGAGAGAGTGGCTGCAGCAGAGATAGGAAGTTCTCAATCACAGATGAGAGGAAACAAACAGTGTGTGTGTGTGTGTGTGTGTGTGTGTGTGTGTGTGTGTGTGTGTGTGTGTGTGTGTGTGAGAGAGAGAGAGAGTAATGAGAAAGTGTTTGTCAAGGGTAAGCTGTTCGTCTTTATCTCGTTATTCAGATTTATGTGTTAGACACATTAATGTTAGAATGGCATGCAATCCTCCTCTCTTTCAATATGGCAAAAAAAGCTGACACTTACACTCGCCACATTTCTACCAGAAAGACTCAGAAAATATTACAATTAATGTGTATAAACTAAAAATATATAATTTCATTGAAACCATCCTATGGTTCAGGGCCCAGATTCTCACTCTAACCATCAGATCCTGCCGGAAGATGATGACAGAAAGAGAAAGGAAAATGTTGTCATTTATGGGTGGGACATGTCCCACCCACATTTTGCCTTTGCCAAATTTGACCTCACCACTTTCTTTAAATATGTCTGGTCAGATGAGTGTCTAGAGCAAAATAAATATCTCTAGTTCTGGAACAAGAGTTTCCATTCAATTTTTGTATGTTATAATAAATGGCGATCCAGTTATGATGAGTGCTCATTGGGCTGCTATCAGTGGCATTGTTTGACAGCGGTAGGTGATGTTGCATCCAGACGCACACTCTACTCACTCCACAGCTTGCACTATTGTCCAGTTAAATTGCTAATCAAAATGCAAACAGATGTGTCATCACTCAAGATATACATCCACTGTCATACAGATGCAATCTTTGTTTGTTAAATTAAAAAGTTGTATTAGGTTGATTAGAGTCCATAAATTCTTGTACTAGAGGCGAAAACTTTACCATGAGACCAATCAGTCCTTCTGGCTATAGGAATTGGGCATTCCAAATTGGGGAGAAAAAGGGATAAAAAAAAAAAAAAAAGATAACCACTGTGTACAATTGTAGTGAGCAGAATAGCATCTCAGAATGCACAACACACCAAACCAAACCTTGAGGCAAATGGGCTACAACAGCAGTAGACCACATCGGGCACTTCACTAAGACTATGGTGTTCATAATGAAGTGCTCATTGAGTGTATTTATCCACTGACTAACAAAACCCAGTACTGACACTATCTGATGTATCGATAAAGTTATCAAATTAATTTTGTGAAATATTTATCGAGTGCTTTAATTGGTCATCAAGAACAACTATTTATCAAAACATTAAAAGATTATTTTATATTATTTGCACATAACCTAATTAATAATTCATATTCATGAGTTTTGCCACTATGTGATGTCACACGCAATGGCATGTCTGAGAGAAGGATGTCCAATGACACTCTTTTACATGCACTTTTAAAGTTCGATTTTAGTCGGACTAAAACATCAAATTGTCTTTTTAAAATGTCATGTAAACAATTAAGTCCAACTAAAATCAGTAAATGTTTTGTAAAGTTGGACTAACAGACCTAGATAATGCGACTTTAGTTTGGCATCATCCATCATGTATATATGTTAATCGGAACGCAATGGCCACACCATTGTGCTCATTCTCTGAAAGACAACGTTTATTACCGGCACTTCTTCAGCTGAAGAACTCTATACTTATGCCACGTGCACACTGCCAGCGACATCACGCAAGAAAGTGACCCGATCCCAATTTTCAATGAGAGCATAACGACTTCCGGCGATACGAACTGCCGCAGACTTTGGTGACAGAAATCACTGTGGAGAGTGACAAGACATTTTATTTATGTCCTACATCATTTGTCTGTAACCACATGCATAGATGTAATAATGCATGGAAAAGCGTGTCAGAAACTGTCTGTGAGAGATAATATCTCAGTAGAATAATATTTACATTTTTACTGGTATTCGGTCTCAACCTTGATAACATTTTCAAAAGCTATGGCCAGACGTGCAGTCATCCAATAACGTTACAGTGACAAACAGTGGGAATGCCCACTAGCGACACAGATCACAGAGTCTAGTGACACCAAGGGACAAAGTCACTGCCAGTGTGAATTGGCTTTCAACAGACAGATGAAGACATTAGCTTAACTATGCAAAAAAATAATGGTTAGACACAATGGTTAATGCAATTAACTTTATGAACTTTTACTTTGAAGATGTTTTGAATGTGTGGAATGTAAGGACTGAATCAAACCAAAACAGAACTGGAGCATACAGGAAATATTTTGACAACCAAACTGTCTATCATTTTTTTTTTTGTTGAGTTGGAATACCGTTCCTGATAATTCTGCCCAGTTGACCCCGAGTGTGTGCGTATCTGTGAACATGCAGCATGCGCCATGTGCTAAGGTTTAACCTGTGACTAATCGCATTGCCTTTGTTGTACCATGGCAGTGTTCTGAGCACATCGACCCTGTTGTCTTTAGCTCCAAGACCACACTGCACAGCCTACTTGTTCATTTCATGTTAATGTCTATTTTTAATGCATGGTAAAGTATATCATTTTACATTTTATTACACTTCATTATATTATAGGTGCTGGATGTGCTCCAAAGACATGATGTTAGGAGATCACTTTAATCAGAGATGGAGCAGGAGAGCATTTTAATGTTAGAGGTGTGAAAGATAAAACATGCAATTTGAACAGGTTTACTGACTTTTTAAGATACTATGACTACTAGTTGTCAAAAGCAACGGTAGCAAAATAGCATTCTCAAACGACAAACTCCTGCTTGCCATATATGGGCTAACCGGTGAACATGCAGAATGATTAACAGAGATAAACCACCTCAAAGTCTTCTAATTAGCTAAACAAAGATGATTTAGCCCACTATTTAGCCCTTCTAATTAGCCCACGTCCAGATTTTTCCAAAGAGGTGTGATATTTTAAGGCACCCATTTCAAACATATCATGCTTTTTGTGTAATTTCATTGCAAAAAATCACTTAGAGCACCATTAAATATTCTAACACGAACCAAAATATGTACAAAGAGTAACTAAGTATGAAAGTCCTCATTCATGCTAATGAATGCATTCTATGCTGTTCTACCTCACTCAAACACCTCATCTCTCTGATCACGGATGTTTTATGACAATCATTTGCCACATCTGCTGATGTTTTATGGCAATCATTTACCACATCTGCTGGCATTGGAGAAAACATGACACAAAAAAAAGGAAAAGAAAAGAGATTTCTATAAAACCTCTAGGATTGAAGTGTCACAATAAGAAATCCTGCGATATAAGCAATTTATATCTTTGAGCATAGTTCATATTGTTTAAGGCACAACGTATATCTGTCAGTGGTGACATAAAATATGGTTTTAATACACCATTAAAGACCAAAGGAAAGGCAGAGGAGGAAATATTTACTCTTTTTTTTTTCTGTAAAACTCATGAGGGTTTGCTCTTTTTATTTTCACTTAAAGAGGAAACGCTAAAGACTTGATTCCAAGATGCTTCCCGTTTTATGAACTCTTCCCTTTTCTCTCCCTGCAATGGATGCCAAGAACAAACAAATGGCTGAGAAATGAATGACACATAAACACAAACCCAACTGTGGAAGTATTTGACCTTTTCCTTCTCCCTAAACCTGTCTTTAACAAGAAAGAACAAGCAATGACACCCATGCCGGTCGGGCTGGTGACTGACAGTAGTGGTTTGAAATAGGCTTGTTCATTTTAACCTCTTAAATTTGAGATTAAATTACAGTGCATTTATGTGTTGTGTTGTGTTGTATGTGTGTGTGTGTGTGTGGGCATGTTTATGTGATTTACGAGGACATTTTTTAGGTTACAAACTGGTAATTACAAGGGTATGTTGCTATAAATGTGGTTTATGAGGGCATTTCTAGTGTTCCCATCATTTAAATAGCTTAAAAACATTAAACAATGTTTTATTGAAAATGTAAAAATGCAGACAGTTTTCTGTGAGGGTTAGGTTTAGGGGTTTTGTTAGGGTTAGAGGATAGAATATATAGTTTGTACAGTTTTAAAATTATTATGTCTATGGAAATCCTCTTAACGATAGGTAGACCAACATGTGTGTGTGTTTATTTGTAAAAAAAAAAAAAGTCAATCTACACAGTGAAAAAAAAACTTTGGGACAAAACTTTTAAATGATAAGCTGATTTATTAAAGCAAATGATAAAAAATAAATCGCAATCTTTGCAAGAAAAAACATTTGCTAAGAAAAGCCTACAAAAGAAGATAATTCAAAAACTTTACATTATTGTGGCCTCTATTATATTATTAGCATTATATTTTTACTCCACTGATGGTTAGGTTTAGGTTCAAGGTTTGGGGGGAAGTTTATAAAATATGCATTCCTCTTCACTGTATTACATCCTGTACACTTCACAACTCACTTTTGGTGCCCCTTTGTGGACATTACTGAGCTCAAAACTGAGCTCACAGGTGCCCGTATGGCAAACAACAGTTACCACTTTGGCCACTGGGGCAGTGTTTCGAATTTTTAGTACGCACAGAAAGATTTAATCTAAACAAAAGTCAACTTACTGTTTCTGATTTCACTCTGTTTATCAGAGACAGTTGCTGGGGTATGCTATGGCCTTAAAGGGATAGTTCACCCCAAAATGATTCAAATCAAATCATGATAATTTACTCACCCTCATGTTGTTCCAATCCAATGTGGCTTTTTTTCTTCTTCCATAGAACACAAGTGGAGATGTTGGGTAGAATGTTTGCCTAAGTCACCATTCACTTTCATTGCATCCTTTTTCCAAACAATGAAAGTACATGGTGTCTGAGGCTCCCAGTCCTTAACAATCTGTCTTGTATCTCCTAAGAAAGAAAGTCATAGGGGTTTGAGAGGTCTTTAGGATTAGTAAATGATTATTTATGAAAAATGAATTTTCATTTTTGGGTGAACTATCCCCAATATATTTTAAAATGAATTTGAATGCACATTGCTCTACACCAGCAATTTTGTTTTTAATTTGACAGTATAAAGGACTGTTCAGACTGAATGTGTAAAAGAAAAAAAATCTAGAAAATGTGCAACACATATAACATAATGAAAGTTTTAAAAGTTGATGTTCTTTTTTTACCTGTCTAAATGCTCTTTACCTGTGGTGGTCTTGCACAAGACAACAGACGAATGTGGCACAACAGGCAAAGATGTCAGTATAGTAAATGTTTACTTAGAAAAACAATGGAAAGACAGCACAGATGGACACAAAATAATGCATTCAGTGTGATCGACCCCTAATGTAGCATTACAACTTTACCTAACTATTTCGATGCATCATGAAATCACAAATTTGGTCACGATTTGATCCAGTTCGATTATTTTGGAAGGATTCCTAATTATTTAAGAAAAGATTCCTAAAGTCAATGCATCTATGCATTTTTACACCCCTATTTACAACACTGTAATCAGATGGCATTTGCAGTTCTATAACAGTCACTGTTTTGCACCAACACAGAAATACTTTTTGGTAGTGTCAGATATCTTGTACTCGGAAATTAGCATAATGTATTGTGATATACATGACATAAAGGCAGGAAATATCTGAAGATGAGATCCATATCAGCACAGTGAGCAGCGACGGTTTGTTGGTGGTGGCGCAGGCACAAAAGGCCGTCACTGTTTTAATGGGAGGCCGGCCATACTGGGCTGTAATTAGCTTGCTCTAGGCTGTTGGGCCCAGCTCAGTTTTGTTAGACGGCAGGTAATTGTGTTGTAAAGTGTGGAGTGAGTGAGTGATGGCGTAGGCCAGCGCTGTTGGTGATTTGTGGCACTGTGGCCTTGCTGTATGCATTACTAAGCCATGTTGATGTATTTATTTATGCCATGAAAATGAAATCAGAGAATCAACAGTGTGAATGGCCCCTTCCAAAATACTGGCAGAACGACAGAGCTAGAGAGAGTGAAGGATAATATGGAGGTGTATTTTATGCATTGTTATAGTGCCGTAAAGAGCTGAGTGAATTAAAGTGGGAGGAGGGTAGGTGTAAGCTTGTTTATATGCACAAGAAAGCTTCATAAAATCAGGTTTGTGTGTGTGTGTGTGTGTGTGTGTGTGTGTGTGTGTGTGTGTGTGTGTGTGTGTGTGTGTGTGTGTGTGTGTTTGCTGGAGGCTAAAGCACTAGCATGTCTGCTCTCTTTCCTGATGTTGGGAGCTGTGTAAGAACAGACACTGCAGGCAGGCCCCCAGGCAGCCCTCAAGGCCTTCAAAACAACAGAGAGAGACACTCACCTGTTGTTACCCACACATACATACTCACTGGCTCAATAGAGTCTATAACCAGGGCTGCATTAAGGTGGCCCTGGGCCCCGGGGCTTATGGTTTCACTGGGCCCCTGTCAGTTGTCGGGGGGGATTGGGGGTGAGCGGAACGTATTCACTCGATGATCTTGCACTACACGGACGGGTTTAGCCATTGCGCACCCTCTCTGTGGTTAGACCAGCATTTTTACAGAGAATGTTCAAGGCCCCCCTGCTGCCACAGGCCCCGAGGCTTAAGCCCAGGCAAGCTTGTGCATTAATGCAGCCCTGTCTATTACATATGCACATAAAAATACACACACATAAAAATCTGAGACTTTGAATGTGTCTGTGTTTTTTTACAATTTAAGAATTCATTCAAGGAAGACAGTCCTTGAGATCACTTAATTTCCACATATACATTTAAACAGCAGTATACTATTTTAATCAAATATTAAATTAAAATGAAAAAAGAAATGAAAGGCAGGAAAAAAAGCATAGGCTACCTGAAAAAATGCAATGGCTAAATCAAAGCCGAGGTATGCCAAAGAGGTAGCTATTAGCACTACATGCATTTATTATGAGATACAGTGGGCAGGATTTAATTATATGATGAAGCTAGCTGGGTGTATTTTGCTGCGAGTGACACAGGTTTATGCAAAGCCAGTCATTATCACTGTCAGAGACAGGGAGAGCCAGGTTCCGCTTTCATGGCTGAAGGTGTCATTAGAGCTGTCTTAGACCCTGCTTGAGCTTTCCTCTTTGTCCTAACACACTACTGTGTGTGTGTGTGTGTGTGTGTGTGTGTGTGTGTTTTAATATGTCTGCACAGTTCATCAGATCTTCTTAGAAGTTAACAGAATGCAGTCTCACCCAAAGCCATTAACCTTTTACTTTAATTCACAAGCAGTCACTGTCAGTAAACTCTTATGAATTCCTGTGACACTGAACAAAACTTCAGCCAATTTCTCTGGCTTTAAGAATGCAATTTACAGAGTTAGAAAGTCTGAGTCCACATTCAAAATTAATTTAAACCTGGGAGTGAATCTAAAATTTTTGAAAAAATAATAAAATTAAATCAAAGAAGTGTTTTCGTATAACATTAAAATATTATACATACATATACATATTATATGTCATATGCATGTCATAAAATATCGATATATCAATTATTGATCGGCACATTATTTTATTTACGTATATATTTTTGAGGCATCGATACGTTAAAATTAGGCACCATTTAAATACGAAGCCAAATGTGCGTGCTTTCCAACTCACTTAATTGGACTTCTGTTTAATGTAGTCTGGTGTAATAGTGTTGGGAGACCATGAGAGGGTGATGTAACATTTACTGAAACCGAGTCGAGGGTAGGAAAAGCACAGGTATCATACACAAAGGCAGTCTAATTAAGAAAGGTCTGTCAAACCACAAAACAACGTACTTGTAACTAAAAATACATTGTGTAGGCCAAATGAAAAATAGATACAGTATAAACAATATATCATCCAGTGATAGCTAGACTAAATAATCTTTGTCATTTGATAATGATTTTGGTTAAATTTAATGGAAAACTATGCAAATTGTGCTCCGTGGCACTGCAGAATTTCGATGCTGAGAGTTGCCAATGCATGCATACCTCAATAGACAATAATTGTTTTTAATTTTTTAACGCATCATATACTCCGCAAGATAAATCCAATGTTTGACCTCTGCCGCTCACACTTTACCAAAGTTGTGTGGAAAAATATGGTTAAAAAATATTATTGTGCATGAGCAGCTATTATTGAGCGAAATATTTATATCTGAAAAAAATCTCGATATACAGCATAAATGTAAGGCAGCGTAGTTCTAGCGGGAAGACAAGCAGCTGTACATCATTGCACCATTAGCTGGGTTATTCCTAGCCTATAAAATATAAGCCATTGCTTTATAAGTCTGCTCACAATCTATCAAATTGCTGTTTCAGTGTGCTAACACTGCAACCTCCACCACCCCACTACCACCGGTTGAGTCCCGTCCTGCATGGGAGTAGGCTCCTCACCTCTACCTCCTATCTCCGGCAGGATATGAGGGTTCTGAGTACAACTTCTTCGGACCGTCAGACGGGGATACGCCAAAGAGAGACATTACTTTTCTGTTCTACATTCATCAAATAAATGGCAGCTTAAATTTCACTCAAGTCTGCGAGTCTTCCTGATAGAACTATAATTATCAGGAAAATCTTCCCATTGTCGATGAGTGAAAAAGGCATCAATCCCATGCCTAATTATGTATAATAAAGATTTTATTTTATCTTAGCACTATTTAATTAAAAGATGTTTAGGGTTTCTTGTACATTTAGAGATGTCTGGTGTTTCATGTTGTCCAGTCTTCTTGTTTATTGTGAAATACAATTAAAGAATATTTACTCTTGGGGATAAAAAAAATACACAACAGACTTTTAAATCTGTGGGTTAAAAAATATGAATTTATCTGTTTTATGGACAGAGTCTACATAATATGACTAGCAGGGTTAGGAGGGGGTCTGAGACCGATGCATGACCTTGTACTGTTAGCTGAAAGAGAGCAGCAGGGGTTGATTTCATTTGCTATGATAACAGTCATTTCCTCCCATCAGACAGCACACAAACAGCCTGTCCCTTTCGCCAGCAACGGCGAGAGCGGAGACAATTATATTTATATAAATTCTGCACCTGCATTCCAATCTACATCCTGATGTAATCCTTCCTCATGATCACGTATGTTGTCAAGAGCTGCATGGGAGGCTAAAAAAAAAGTTCAAATGTGACGAGACTGCAGTATATCCAACAGATTTGTGCAGTGCGTGCAAGCCATTCGCACATCACGAGCCAGCAGCGCTTCACTTTTGGTTAATCGTGCGAGTTAATGTGCCTGCTTTAATTTAGTCAGGCTGCGTGGATGACAGCCATTGACCTGTAAAATATAAAATAGCACTCCGTGTCAAAAAGGTTGCCGACCCCTGAATAGACACCCTAAGTTTCACTTTATTTTCACTTTTTCATATTTGGCCATTACAGGTTACAATACAAAATAAATGCCTTGACTTGTAGTAGAACCAGCCGTCTAGTCAGTACAACCCATATACTGATGAAGAATAGAATGAACCAATCCCACATATCAAATCACAAATGTTAAAACCTTTAGTTTGATACATAACCACTGCTACATTTCTTGTAGAACTGCAGAATTACTACTACTACTACTTCCCTTCTCTCCACCCAGACTGTAATTTCAGAAAGCATTTAAAGGCTCCATATGAGAGATGGAGAGAACAGGAGAGAGAGTTGGGATAGAGAGAGGTGTCAGAGCGATCCTGTACTTTTGTCTTTCACACTCTCATTAAGAGTTCTGTATCTCACTCTTATTGTACTTTTTATTCTCTTTACCCCCTGCTCACTTTGCCCTCCCAATTCTTCTCTTGCCATGGTTAAAGAATGACAAGAGCAAATGATCAAAACCTCCAGCTCCTTTTACCCTTGTCCATCACTCTGCATTGTGTGCCTCTCTTTCTATCTCACTGTCTGTTCCTTTCTCTCTATTCAGCTGACATGCTTCAGATTCAGAATGTGTCAAGTTATCTTCTCTTCCATGTGACCTGATTCCTTCTTCAAACACTGTACAATTAACAGTCAAATTGCAAAGAGTGGATGTGAATTAATTGTAATATATTATATATATACAGTATATATATATATATATATATATATATATATACAGTATATATATATATATATATATATATATATATATATATATATATATATATGCAGAACTGCTTCTGGTCAGCCACATTCTTAGGATGTCTGGTATGAACGGCTCACTTGAGGTCATTCCACAGCATCTCTATTGTCTCTATGAGTGAAGATCTGGGTTCTGACTGGGTCACTCCAAAAGTTGAATATCTTTTTTTTTTTAAGCCATTCTGTAGTGGATTTAATTGATGATTTGGGTCATTGTCCTGCTGCATTGCCCAACTTCTACTGATGGTGGAAAGTGGTCCAGGCCCCAAAGCAACAAAGCAGCCCCAAATCATGATGCTCAATCTGCCGTACTTCACAGTTAGGATAATGTTTTCATGTTGGTATGCAGTGTCCTTTGTATGCCATACGTAGTGCTGTGTTGACTTTCCAAACAATTCAACCTTAGTTTCTTCAGTCAACAAAACATTTTCATATCTTGCCGAACTGTGAACAAGTGGAAATGCTATTGGAACCATTCCTTGCCATTCTCAGAACCATTCAGCCCGATGTTGAGAAAGTGGCTTTAGTTCAAACATTTAATTAAAATGTACTTTCATTTACAGTATAATTGACCCTTTACTGAATGTATGCCAGAATAGTTTATTTTACTAACTATAAATGAAAATAATGAAATTTAAGTTTGGAGGATATAATTCACAAAACTATTCCTAATTTAAGAGGATTTTGAACAATGCGTTTAACCCTCTGGTGTCGACCGACGTGCCGGCGTGTCCTGCTGGATATTTTCATCATAACAGCGGAAACAACTTAAAATACTCCATCATTTTGGGGCATACAGATAAGTGTAAGACATTATTAGAGACTATAAAGGGTCTACTTTTATTTGTGTACACTTATAATAACAACAAAATCTTGTGCTTTTGTAAAATAAAGAAAATAAAAAGGGTGAGCTTTCAGCAGTCTCTGTGTTCGTGAGCATATTTCTGAAACACGTCACAAAATGAACTGAAACTCCGCGAATACTTATCACACAAACATGAAACATGTGTCTAAACAAAGCTTAAAATGTCTATTTTTAAATAAAACAATTCAAATTTAAAACAAATATTCTCCTGCAATGTAATCTGTATGAAACCAAGCAATGCACAGTTTTTACCGGTTCATCTATTTATAGATAATGTGATCACACCCACCAGCAGAGCGCGCCATTCATACGGTAATGTGCTGAAGCGATCAAGGCAAATGGTAAATGGTCTATTTACTGTGAGACTGTGAGGTTTGATGTAAACACAATCCATTAAATTTTCTGCGCGTTTGTAATGATACACAGGCGAGAAAACTCCTGGAGAGTAAGGAAGAGTTAACATTTTCCTCAGAAGAAGAGCGGGACTCTGATGAACATTTGTATTTTGAAGAGAGATTTGATCCAGCTAAGGATACAATTTCGGACGAGTAAGTCATTTAGTTTTCGTTAGTTGACATGCTATTTTATTTACAGACTTGCCAGCCAGGATTCAGAGTATTGAAATGTGAAATATGACTCCTAATAAGCAAGTTTAAGTTACATTTAAATGCTGTTTCGGCTAAAGCAGGTATTTCAATTGTAAGCTGTATGATATAAAATTATATGAATGTTTAGAATGTATTTTATCTGGTGTTTATGCTGCCTCATTATCATTGATGCTTGTGCTTGCAAATATCTGTTCAGGTGTAAATGAGTAAAATGCACTTTAAATATGACCATATTAGAATCTTTATAATGATTTCAATTTGTGATTTGCAATTCACAAATTGCATTTTACAATATATTCAAATAGAAAACTGTTCTTTTAAATTGTAAAAAGAGTTCACACAATGTTTTCACTGTATTTTGGATCAAATAAATGCAGTCTTGGTGAGCAGAAGAGACTTCTTCTAAAACTTTTATATGGTAGTGTAGGTATACAATTAAGTAAAGTCTTTATGTAAAGAAAATGTATAGTCAGATTACTTCTTTTAAATTAAAACTTGATTTTGATCATTGAGTCTCCTCACATTCATTCTCTTTCTGTCACTTTCCTCATTGATAGGCCCAGGAGAGGTGTCTTTAGTCTCCTCAGGTGTGAATTACCTCAATATTCATGATAGTTCACACGTCCTCTCATATGACATTTCTAACACTAAAAGTGTCGTACAAAAGTTAAAGTACTATATTGTTTTGTATGAATAAGTGATCAGGATGATTTTCACATCATTTTGTAGCAAATAATCAAGGCTACAAGATCCAGTTCTCAAAAGGCTTGTGGACAAATGTTTAGTATGTTATATGGCCTTATTTCAATGACTAAAAATGTTAGTTTTTTCAAAAACCATGCATAAACGTTATTTTTCTCAAACATACAAACATGTACACACATGTTGCTCACATATTATTGTAGCCCAGTTTGTGCTGAATACAGTGATATCAGACTTTAGCCATTAATATGTTTTTAAGCAACTGAAAAAAGCACAAATGTCAAGGCATGTCAAAACTCCTCCTGGGCCCAAAACACCCTCAGACCCCAGAGGGTTAACCCTTTAAACACATACCACATGTCTTTAAGAGACCCAGGACCTCATTCCATCCCCTGTACCTCATCCATGTTTTGCAGTTGTGCCCAAACGTCTTTAGTATTCCTCAGTATATTTATAAATGGTGTAAGAGAAAAAAATTCAAAATAAATTCAAAATTGCAAAAAAAGTATGTAAGAGTCTTTTTTGTTTATTTAGTTTTTTCAAACTTCCATAAATAATATTTTTTATGATTATTTAATGTCTATTTAAGTTTACTATCACAGGATATCTTTTTTTTTTCTATTACAAGAGAAATGAGTACTATATTCATACAAATAAACACAATATCACATTGATTTTCTGTGCAACATTGAATTATCAACATTCCATATGCGTGTAGACATACATAATATACTTATTATTTCTTACTTGATGTTTCAGTGTTTGATTTTATTTACATTTGACATTGCTACCTAACGTAGAAACAACTTTGAAGTAAACTATAGCAAAGGTAACACATGAACAGTATGATATGACTATTGTCATTTGGGTGTACTACTGAAATAATGTAAGTTGTGCATCTATTTAGACTCAAGTGCCTTACAAAATACATATGTGTAATGTATGCGTAACTTAAGTGTAGCTGATGTGTATCTTATGTGTAAATGATGTGTTATGTGTAGCTCAATATGTGTTTGACCGCAAGTTGCATCTCATGAAATTTCAGTGCGAAAATAATGAATCCAGTTCTAGATATGTCCTGATTTGTTACATTACATCTTTGATTTATGAAAAATAAAACATCAAAATACATAAAATGTAGTTTTTTTCTAATTTTCTAAATATTTTGTACATCCAATTTTGTATGCAATATGTAAAAGTTTTTTGGAAAATTACCTTGCATTCATAGGTTAAAACCAACTTTTAAATCCACTGCTAGAGAAAACACACATTTAAGTAATTAGATCTTTGATTAAAAACATTATAGTTACTGACAGGGCTGGACGGGCAATCTGGCATACCGGAATTTTCCTGTGGGCCGGCGCACTTTGGGGCCGATCAGGGGTGGACTGGCCAGTGAGAGGACCGAGTGGGCCGGTGGGTCGGCCGCGAAACGTGCCGAATGGGCCGCAATAAGCAAAAATGAGCTGCCACGTTATGCAGAACAGAGTACAAAACGGTGCCGCGATATGCAGAAATGGACCGCCTCAACAGCTTTTGGGCCACTTGCCATGTAAAATCCTGGGCCGATTTCTGTCCAGCCCTGGTTACTGATGACTTATAGTTACTATAGTTCATTGTTTCTTTCTTTCTTTCTTTCTTTCTGCTCTCTCATCACTTTTTATGTATCTGTCTATGTCTCTCTTACATACTGTTTACATGAATACACACTCTCCACTAAGGGTTCTTTCCATCAGAAAATGCTCTTTTCCTTTAACTACGGTTCATGGCATTGTTGAGGAGTGAATAGCAATGCATATGTCACCTGGTATCTGCCGACAGGGCCTGTGAGAGATACGGTATTGCTGCTGTTACCCTTGCCGCTAGTACGCAGCAGTGCAGCCATGCTTATCTGCGCTACACTGCTGGTGCATTACCTGTCTGCAGGCTGCGGATCACTTCGGACAGTATCATTAAATGCCATGTCATTACCTGTTATGGAGTGATGCCCTAGCCCTGCTGTCTCATGAGAAAACATAGAGGGGGTTGTTGAATGCTTGTGTGTGTACGTTGCGTAGAAATGCTGAAGAGGTGGTCGAGGCTCAGGACGGACAGCACGAAAGACAGAATTGGCATTAAATTGTTGAGGAGAGCTGGATTGATTTTGACTCTAGCAGGAGAGGGCTGTTAGTGCATGTGCTAGACCGTGTTTGTCACTGAAGTGAGGGCAGGCTGAGCAGACGTGCCGGGCGCTGGGAAAGAAGGTGCGGGCTGAGCGATATGGATAGGTGAAGTCTCCCGGTGGGACGTGCTGCTGGGCTGTACGGAGCTGGGAGGAGAGAGGCTAAATTGAAGGTTTATTTATCCAATTCGCTGTCAAGGTCGGCTTGTCGAGAAGCTGTCCTGTGTGTGCTCACCAAATGCCAAAATCCAGACGAATTGTTAAGAGAAAGCTGAGGGCCCTGGAATCAATGACCTTTGTGCATGAGGCATCAACATGCCAGAGTCTCTTAAGGCCATTCTTTACTTGCTATTACACGTGCCTTTTAAAACAAGAGGGAGGAAAGGAACCGTCGAACCACACTCACACACCAGCACACATCTTTACACTAAAACACAGTTATACAGGTGAATAAATGGGTAGACAGACTTACACAAAAGCAGGTCACCACAATACATGCCAGTTTGGGAGATGTAGCATACAAAACATTTATGTGTAATGACAAACCCTACCAAAAGCTTATTACAATGAAATAATGCAGTTAAAATTCCCTATCTGCTGCATTGTTTAAACAAAGATTTCATAAAAAAAAAAAAAAAAAAAGGAAATGCATTTCGTGATTATTACTGAGCTTAAATAAAACAAGGTGGGTTCAAGAGGGTCAGTCGTTTCACTTTGAATTAAGATAACGCTCAGAGAGTAATTGTTTATCATGCTGTGCAAGATTAAGTACAGATGGTTAGCAAGATGACGTGTACGTAGTTTTTGTTTTCTTGTACTGATTTCATACTCAGAGACTGAGCAAGTTTTGTGTACATAATGTGTTCATATCTCTTGCATCTATGAAGACAATATGAGCTTATTTGTTTTATATTTGCAAGTAAAAAATGTATGTAAACCCACTAGATAAAATCATGTTATTATATGTTTTTATTTGTAGGAAAAATGGTACTTTATTTTTTAATACTTTTTATTCCTCTGTCTTCAGATTTTGGAGTCGAAACCTTGGAATGTCTTGTACATACTGAGTTTTGCAGAGAAGGTTTAAACTCTGTCTGACCAAGATGTGTGATTGGGAAGCTTGTGTTAAGTGAAAATCTTCAAACCCCCTATTTTTAAGGAGCTCGAAGAGCTCCAGCCTGTTGAAACGCTGCCCTGCTGGTATGCTTATTATATATCATCGTTTAATTATGCTACAGAGAGGTATTTAAATTGCTGAGCACATGAGATCAGTGGGGGGTTGGGAAAGCTGTGTACAAGTTCACAGATCTCTTAATGGGGTTATCACAATATTTCCAAAACTTATGCACCATACCTTCTTCTCTTTGACTGCACTGTGTCTACTTTGGACATTGAGTTGTGGTTCCAGTATTTTCGTTCAGTTACTGGGTTTTCAAATCACTGCACATGAGTGAGCTGACAAAGGTTTGATAGGAAGCTTAATTCCTTTATAGCATGTGGACAGACGGAGCGCTCCTACAGAGGGACCAGCTCGTCAAAGTTTCAGAAGGCCCTGTCAACGTGAAAAGAACATAACCTTTAAGTTGTATCAGCATGTTTGCTGATGCATACAGGGGAGTAGAAAAGGTTCCACAGCCTGAAATAAATAAATAAATTATATATATATATACACTCTTATACACACACACACACACACACACACATATATATATATATATATATATATATATATATAAAAATCTATAGAAAAGGATATATATGTACAGAGTGAATTTTGAGTATTATAATGTAACATAGTAATAAATAGTGTTGTCAATCAATTTTATTTATTAATTTTATAATTTTTGTAGTTAATCACAGATTTTATAAGTGCTGAAATTTGACACAATATATACATATTTTCTTGTCACAATACATTTATTTTGATCTTAGGATATGTAGCATATAATATGTAGCAATATAATGCTTTATTAACATTTTCCAAACAAAGCCTTCCTCAATATAAAGACAATGCACTAAAATATCACCAATTCAAGTAAAATTAAACGTTTAGCAAAGTCTAAGTGGGAGTTTGACTAATTGAAAGAACTTGTCCCCACATGGGTTGCATATTTATTGAACTGGCATTAAATCCCTTAAACTGCCATACTCCACGATATAAATTTGCTGGTAGACTGTGGCTATCCACTTTGTTACAGCAGTCATGATTCGAGTTGTGTGCCGCATTGAACCCTCCAAGAAAAACACTTGCAAACAAAATATCTCTTTCTACGTTTTGGTGATAGACTTGACATGCTTCTGTGGTAATTAAAACATGCCTTAGGCTGAAATATACTTGATTTCTATCACAAGTCCCATCTGTGCTTATTTTGTACATCAAATAGTGTTAAGAGGTCCTTCCTCCATCATTTTATCTCTGACTGTAAAGCGCTGTCAGAGATTTTTTTATTTACTGAGATAACAACCTCCGCGGCTCTGTCATAGGAGAGCGTAACGGTCAACTAGCATTTTAAGACAGTTGTGCCCAAAGAATGTCTATGGGACTGCCGTGTTATGCTATTTTATACTAAGCTTGATAGCTCCTTGGTTGAAGGGCTGTGGCGTGTGCGTCAGTGTAATGACAATGGGTGGACACATAGCAAAGTTTCTGCCCTTCACACCATTGTTTATGCTATATTAATGGTAAATGTGTTAATCGCGATTAAGAAAAATGTATGCATTAAACTATAAAAATGAATTGGATGCTTTAATGTGTTATGTCTGTCAGCTCTACTAATCAGCCAGTGGTGTGACTTAAATTGATGATCTATGTACACATGCATCAGATGAACATGTCTTGTTTATTTTAATTTTTTTCCAAGGTCGTGGACATTGAGCTGGACTTTTTAAAGATGGTGTGTAAAGTTTAAACAACAATACAAAAGTGCAATGTTTTAAATCATGCAAATACAGGTCAGGAGCATCAGTTAATTTTCACATCAACCATCAGAATGGGGAAAAATGTGATCTCATTGATTTGGAGCATGGCATGATTGTAGGTGCCGGACTGGCTGGTTTGAGTATTTCTGTAACTGCTGATCTCCTGGGATTTTCACACACAACAGTCTCTAGAGTTTACTCAGAATGATGCCAAAAAAAAAAAAAAAAAACTTTTGCTGTTCTGAGGACGGAATCACCTTGTTGATGAGAGAGGTCAATGGAGAATTGCCAGACTGGTTCGAGCTGACAGAAAGTCTACGGTAACTCAGATAAACACTACAATTGTAGTGAGCAGAATAACATCTCTGAATGCACAACACATCGATCCTTGAGGTGGATGGACTACAACAGCAGAAGACCATGTCGGGCATTATTCACGTAAACCTAAGGTCCACAGCAGTCCATTTTGCTATTGAGTTGTGAATCTGTCCAAGGTAGACTTAAGGAATGTTCACATAAGACATATTATTGCGTTCCATCTGCATAATTTTTAAATTGATGATCTATGTACACATGCATCAGATGAAAATGTCTTGTTTATTTTTATTTTTTTCCAAGGTCTTGGACATTGAGCTGGACTTTTTAAAGATGGTGTGTAAAGTTTAAACATTTCAACTTTAAATCAAATGCTATCTTATACTAAAATGCAACCACCCTCTACAGCTGGTCAGCACATATGGCTGTGGTCTAACTTGTGCTGATCATGCCTTCACAGGGCACTTCGAAGGGAGCACAATCCTTGCTGAAGGATCGTTCCAAACAGATTTTTCATTAAGAATAGTTTAAAAAGTGAGATCTGAATGACTGTTATCACCCTTCAGCTATCTGAAGCTCACAGTGGAGGGTCATTTTCTTTGAAGGGAATTAAGCATAGGGATAATCGCGCCAACACGAGAGCTGAATGCAGTTTTTAAAAAGTTGCTCGACATGTCCTGCACCCATTTCCTGTTTCAGTAGGAGAAATGTAGAAAAAACAAAAACAAATTGCGCCTGTCAAAGCACATCACAGGGACATATTTGGAGTTTGGAATGAGTAAATTATGGGTAATTTACTCCTTTGAATGTGTTTATTTATTTAAATAGATTTTTATAGAATTAATTAACTATTAAATGTTTAGACAGACAAACAAGCAGACAGACAGACAGATAGATAGAGTACTGTAAGCATCTAAATATAATAATTGAATGACGCTTATGAAGTTACATAAATTAATTTACCTAAAGTAGTAACTTTTTTTGAGAAAGAAATTATAAAGTTTTCCACAATCCAAAATAAATGCCACAGGGCACAGATAAATTACTCTCCGATTTTTTTTTATTTTTTTTATTTTTTTTCTGCTGGTCCCTCTATGCGTTTCAGTCTTGCAATCGACATTTCTCACACACAACTCTGGGGTGCTGGGGAATGGCTTGACTGACAGGGGCTTTCAATCATGAGGTGCAAGTTTCTCTCCAGTAAGAGAGACAGGCTGAGGGGATCAGAGTCAGCAACCTACAGTGTGCCCTGTATTCATAACATACTGTATGCATGTAATTATTCCAACTGACGGACTTGGTGATGCTGGGATCAAACATTCCTAAAATATTCCTTTATCAAAATGAAACGGAGGCTAACTGGTAATGTATGCCAACAAAACCATAGGGGACATGTTCTATTTGGATGTCTAGTGATATATAACAACGTGATATATGAACCTTCCGTGATTATTATTCAAATACCCATTATCACAACACACAAAGAATAATCCCTATTGAGTGTGTGCATGTATACATTCAGTTTAGTTTCATTTGCATTGTAAGACTGCATTAGCATACAATGCCCCATAGTGTATCTGCTTCTGTGGGCCGTGTATTAGCACGCAGTGCACTTTTATCTGAGGATCAGGCCAGTGCTTAGATTTTCTCCTTTTTTTCTTTTCAGTTTTTTTCTTTTTTTTTTTCCTTTATGAATGTGCAAGGCAACGTGCTGCATATGTTGATTGGAGGAAAATGAGACTTGCAACTGAGCTCTGTGCCTGCATTTATTTGTTCAAACATGCTGGCCACTGCACATTTTAGATAGGCCCAGCCTTGGGATATTCATCCTTGAGAACACACAGATATGCCCAGCCATACCACTTTCCTTTAGCTTTGAAACGCTGAGGTAAATTACAATAACTGTTGGCTTAAAGGGGAAAACAAGCCTTAAGGAAATATTATTGATCTCAACAGATTTTACATTTAAAGGAATATTCCGGCGTCAATACTAGTTAAGCTCAATCTGCAGCATTTGTTGCATAATATTGATTACCAAAAAGTTAAAGAAAATTTTTAATAATTTACTTGCCCCTCCTTTTCTTAAAAAAAAAAAAAAAAAAAAAAAGAATCTGGGTTCCAGTGAAGCACTTACAATGGAAGTGAATGGGGCCAATCTGTATATGTTAAAATACTCACTATTTCAAAAGTATAGTCAACAAGATGTAAACAATAATCCCGTTAACTTGATTTTAGTGTGATAAAAATCTATTACACAGCGTCCTGGAATACTCGATTCTGATTGGTCACTGGTGCCATCTAGCAGTCTGTTATTGCTCTGTAACAATTGCAGTGCAATGAATCAGACCACTCATTCCGGTTCTTTGAACACTGTGCGATAGCTCCAAGGTAGGCAATAAAATATTTTCAACTCAGATCAATGGTTCATCTCCATTTATTTGTTTATTTCTTAAGTAGTCTTGTAATAGCCTGGATAATGAGGAGGCAGACGGCAATATTTGCAAAATAAACACGAAAAGAAAACTGATGCAAACCGGAGGTTCATTTCAGCCATTCAGAGATTTATTTCTTCTTTCATAATTACAATTTTCAACGTAATTTAAAGTGTCATGTCCATTTATTTGATTATTTGGCAAGTAGTCTTGTAATAGGTTGAATTATGAGGAGTCAGATGGTTATTTTCACAAAAAGAATCCACCAACACGACTCAGATGTTGATTTCAGCTATTCAGTGATTTATTTCTCAAATTCTATAATTTCAATGCAAATCAATATTTTGTGTCAATGTATTGATTTATTTGGTTACTAGCCATGTAATAAGCGTGATAATGTATTATCAGCTGGTTGTAATCGCAAAATAAATCCATTCAGGTTGATACAAGACCTTGCCGCTTTGAGTCTGTGTCCCGATCACCCTGTCTGGGTTTATTGTGCGATAACAACCAGCTGACTGTACATCCCTCACTTACTAACCTTTTCTGTGTAAAGTTAGAGTCAATTTTACAATTTCATTGCCATGACTATGTAAGGTCCACAAACCCTAAAACAACTGTAAAAATGATGATTTAAACATATTTACAGCTCAAATAATTCATGAGTTTTAACAGAAGAATTAATGTAAGTGCATTTCACATTTCTGCCTTTTAAACTCTCCAAAAATTGGCCCCATTTACTTCCATTGTAAGTGCCTCACAATGTAACCTTGAATTTTGCTTTTTTAAAGGATGGACAAGTCAAAAAAAATTTTTTTGGTGGTAATCAACATAATCACACAAATGCTGTTGATTTGAGTTTAACTTGTGTTGGACACAGAATAATCCTATAAAATTATGACAAAAAAAAGATTGCTTTTTCAGCAGTTGCAACATAATCTTTGTTTTGATGGTACAAAGAAACAATGGAGTATATCATAGATTAAAGATAAGGCTTACAAATGGATCACTTATTGTTGCATAATAAACTAGGATAGGACATGTCCTATATTTGGAGTGTGCACGCATTTTGTTCTCAAACAAATTTTGGAAGTTATATGTGAACATACAAAGATTCACAAAAATACACACATGATCTGAGGGTGGAGGCGGTGTGTGTCCAACTATGGATGAGACTCAGATGCTCGGTGGACACTGTGTGGGCGTTGACTGATCACCAAACACCAGCAGAGCATCAACTCACCATGGTACTCAATAAACTGCACAAGGACTTGGGAGCATAGGCCACCTGAACCCTTACCAATTTGTGCGTGTGGATGTGTGTTTGAGCACACTAGCAGAACGAAGGCCCTTATCACAAAAATAATGCACTGCTAACACATGTTCATCGCTTTGAGGGCGATGACCTTTGCTCCTAGTGCAACTCAGCTATTGGAACATGCCAGGTTAAAACCTTGTTTGGTAATCGTGAGTGCAGTTTTGCTTTAGGGTCAAAACATGCTCACGAGTTCAGAACTCAGATCAGTATGTGTTTTAACCTTTGAATAAGTATGTAAATAAGCACTTTAGAGTGAAAAGAACAATTAAAAGAAAAACGATTGATGAAAAAGCATTTAAGGGTATTACTGAATAAAAATTTTAAAAGTGTGTAATTTATGTTATGTGGTACCTTTTAAAGACTGTAACTTAAAAAATAAAATAATGATATAAATATATATATAAATATATATATATATATATATATATATATATATATATATATATATATATATTTTCTCTTGTTGTAATTTAAGTATTTCTATAAAATATTTATGTGTTAAATCTTTATACCAGACTTTCAGAGATAAGCTCTGGTCAAACTTTGGGACATAAACTGTATAAATAACCAAGTTAAAACGAATAATGACAAGAACAATTAACAGGATGGAGCCTACTACGGTATGGAAATAAAGACCATAATTTAGCAATTTATAGTAAGCTTTCATGACTGTTAACTTGACATGCATTTTTATTAGGGACGCATTGATGCGTCAGCTGCCAATATTTATCTGCCAATTATTGACCAAATTAAAACAATCAGCATATCGTGTTTAAGCATGAAAACACAGATATGAAAAACCGATGGTTCATTTATAAGAAATAATGATAGCCACAGAAATAATAATAGCCACAGTACATAGAAGATTTGGCACTCCTAATAACATATCATATTTAATTTATAATCATTCTCGGCCTCATATTAATGAGTAAAACCTTGCTACTGATGAGACAGTTGTAAAAGCTACACTTACCTATACAGGTAAAACCATCCAAATTATGGTATGGTATCCATTAAGGCTGTATGATTGATTGAATTAAGATTAAAATCACAATATGGTTTTACGATATTACTAAACCTTCAAAGCTAAAAATAGACTGCAATCTGCAATTCAGTCAGCTCTTCATTCAGCATTGTGTAATCAAACGGCACCCTCTAGCAGTGTGTATGACATTATCCAGGATCCATTATACAAAAATGGAACTTAAAGGGGCGTTTTGATCCTTTGATTAAAACCTTTTTCCTTGATGTGGTGGACATTTCCTTGGAACATATGCATAAAATTTATTTGTGATGTTCTACTTTATACTACAGTACAAACATGTAAAATGTGAGATTTGTTATTTTAAACTCCAAAAACAGAAGTTAAATTTTTTTTTTAGAAGTACAAATATATATTTTTTCACATCAATCATCATGCTTTGATACTAGTTATTTGTCTATATATTTTTTATCTTTAAATTTTATATTTACCTTTCATTGTGGCTTTCTTTAATGTGTTAGCCTGTCATGTGTTCAACAGATACAATCTATATTCAATATAAATAATGTATTTTTAGATCAATAAAAAGCTTTATTTTTTTTAAAAGCATAATTCCAAAGTAAAACAGTGATCTGATGACAAAATTAGGTAAGTGGCTAAAAATCCACATCGGTATAGGCCAATAATTTTTTATTTTTTTTTAACATTGGTATAATTATCGGCCCACAATTTTCATATCGGTCATATTTTCATTATTTGAAAAAAACATCTTTTGAAATTTAAATATTTTGTAACAAAAGGACTTTATATTTTAGAGTGAGACAATCTGACAAATAGTACATAAACTACCTACAATGATGATCACTTCCTGTAGGAGGATGCTATTAATGGACTGACTTTTTTTAGTCAAAGTGTAGTCTCAGCTTCAGATGGCACAAGTCATAGTCCAAAGTCAAAGGTCTGGCTATATGTGTAATGTATTGGAAGGAAGTATAAGAGCTGGATCTAGGTGCGGCAAAACTGCATTTAATAAGATAAAAAAAAAGTATAATGTAACGGGGTAAACACAGGAACAAAAGAAACATACACAATGGGGAAAACACAAGAACAAAGGAAACATCCATGATGGGAACAGGTAAATGAACAGGTCAAAACACATAACAACTGACAAGGACTGAACAGAAATCAGGGCATTATATACACACAGACTAATAAGTTAATGAAACACAGGTGAAAACAATAGAGAACAGCTGGAAGTGATTAGGGCAGGGAATTATGGGAAGTGTAGTCCGGGGGAACATATGACAAGGGAGAAACACAAGTGACAAGGGAGAAACACAAGGCAAACAACAGTGCATCATGACAATACGTGAGATTAGTCAGAGGGATTTTACAAACAAAAAATAAAAGGATTGAAAGTTATATTGTGGATGCTGGAAAAAACTACGAACTGATTACTATGACTGATATTCTGTAGCATTAAAAAAAAAATTACAGGGACATAAAAATTTACCACATACTAGAGACCCACCTGATGAAAGTTCCTGTACTTTCCTTACAGGAATATCATTGCACTTATCTTAGATAAGTACAAACCAAAAATGCTCTTAAAGCACACACACACATCCTTGCTATGTTATCTGAAATATTTACACTGGCATATTACACTGAAGTTGTGGTGATAATACAGTATATCTATAGGGTTTTTTAGCACAAGGCTAGTGCACTCAGTGTTTTGACAGATCGAGAGTAAATCAGAGGGCCAGTGACTGAACTGCCAGGGATAAAAAAAAAAAAAAATCTAATTCCAGGGCCTTGAAACAACTTGCTTATTTTCATCTCAGTTTTGGCTCTCTGCTAAAATAAAACATTGAGCGATGAATGTGCTGACAGGTCATTGTGTGTCAAGCTGTCAGTTTGTAATGGGTACATCTTTCAGCTGAAGAGCTGATGGCAAGAGAAACAGGGAGGAAGAGGTGGATATGGAGAAAGACTGAGAAATAGACACAGAGAGAGACAGAGAAAGTTGGTGGGAGTTACAGTATGTGCAAAGCAAAATGAAAAATATAGTGCAAGCAGCGATGACAGGCCCAGGCAAATCTGGTCCATTTCCACCCGGTGGCTTTCGGAAAACAATGCAACATGGACACAAGCATTTGCATTTCACATTATTCTAAACAATTTTGAAGCAATTTGAGGAAACTTAAGATGACTATTTTAAAGTCTGTTGGAAAAGCCACACTTCCTGCTGCCAGATGGTGGCGCTATGACTGTGACCCAAATTAGTCAAATCCATGTGATTATCCCCCAAGAATATAGATACATCTCAATTTTGATCTAAATCACACATTGCACACAGAATGTATGACACTTCCTGTTTCACATTTTTCGCCATTCATTTAATGCCTCGCCATGGCAACGCCATTTGGTATATCAAAATCTGTTTGCAATTTAGCATCTTCCGTGTCTTGGCATAATGTTGTCTAAATGTAAGGACAGTCTCATGAATTACCTAGGAGGAGTATTTCAAAGTTCAGAGACTGCAATATTTCTTAAAATCCAAAATGGCTGACTTCCTGTTGGGTGGACTTAATGACTATAATTATGAAAGTTTTCTGGCTTGATGAGAACTATATATGTACCAATTTTGGTGACTGTAGGTGAAAATGGGGGGTGCTACATATCCTTCCCCCCTCCCCAATTACAAGCCCATAAGTGCACTTTTGCCCAGAACTAATGCCAAAGACTCTTATATGTGTGCAAAATTTCATGAAATTTTAAGCATACACAGTGCCTCAAAAAGACCCAAATATAGGAAGATAGGAATAATAGCAATCAATGTGTTGCCATGGTTACAGTATTTAAGATATAAATTATCACTTTCATAAATTTACATCAGCAGTGATATTGACATTATTATAAAGAATTTTGAAGCAATTCATGTAAACACAAGTGGGCTTTTTCAAAGTCTGTTAAAAGTACAATACTTCCTGCTGTCAGTTGGTGGCACTATGACAATGATCCATAATAGCCACATCAATGTAATCAGCCCCCATTACCAAACATATCGCTGAATTTTCATAAAAATCATACAATGAACACAGAAGATATATAAGGTACTTACTGTTTTCCATTTTTCTGTATACATTTATTGCTTTGCCATTGGGACACCATTCAAAATATAAAAAAATATGTCACCAATTTAGCATCTACAATGTGTTGTCATGATGTTTCACAAATTTGGTGCCAGTCACATGAGGTCCCCTAGGAGGAATATTTAAGTTCAGAGCCTGCGATTTTCAGAAAATCAAAAACGGCTGACTTCCTGTTGGGCAGAGCTTATAACTGTAATTATGAAAGTTCTCTGGCTTGGTGAGAACAATATATTCACCAAGTTTGGTGACTGTTGGTGAAAATGGGGGAGCTACAGAGGCCATCTTACACACCCATTTTAAAGGGGCACTACAGAGCCCTCCCTGCACGCCCAACCCCCCCCCCCCCCCCCACCCCTGTAATGGATGATTATTCTGATGTGTGTGCAAAATTTAATGAAATTTTAAAAATGCCAAGTGCCTCAAAAACACCAAAGTATATGAATAAGGGAATAATAACAATGAAGGCATTACCATGGCAACATAATTTAAAATATAAAATATATCTTTACAAATTTACATCAGTAGTGTCTTTAAATTATTCTAAAGAATTTTAAAGCAATTAATGTAAACACAAGATGGCTATTTCAAAGTCTGGTAAAAGTGCCATACTTCCTGCTGCCAGTTGGTGGCGCTATGACCGTGACCCATAAAAGCCAAATCAATGCGATCAGCTGAATTTTCAACAAAAACACACATTGCACACAGAATATTTAAGACACTTTCTGTTTTTCATTTTTCCCCATAAATGTATTGCTTCGCATTTTCAGTGCTTGGACCATAATAATAATAGTAATCCTTAGAAGAATAATAGGGACTCTGCACTTTTAGTGCTTGGGGCCCTAATAATAATAATAGTAATCCTTAGAAGAATAATAGGGCCTCCGAACTTTCAGTGCTTGGGCACTAAAAAGAAAACAGTGGAAAAGAAAAGGAAAAAAAAAATTTCTTCTCAGTTCACAATGCATCTTCTCTGTGACCAAACACTTGTCATGTGGAGGGAGAAGTTGAATACATTTTTAATGATGCTGGGTACAACTGCCGCTTTGAAAATCTGCTGCACTAATTTTTTTTCTTCGTTAGCCAAGGCTTGCTAATGCGTCAGAAACGCTAGCAGCGTATCCTGAGGAAAAGCGCTATAATTGTGTTGTTCTAATATCACGCCTCCCCCTAATGTTCGCCTGGTAATCAAGCCAGATTTTTTATTTATTTATTTGTGTATTCTATTTAATATATTCTCTTATTGCATCATATCTCGTACAAATCTTGTCAATTACAATTTTGTGTGGATGACAGTCCAAATAATTATACACATTTCCTTAAATTTTCTTTGTGAGCTTGGTTAATCAAGCCTTGAATGAATGATTGTGCTGTTTATATGCATTCTGTCTGTTCACTCTCAAGTCCCTCATGCCAGTTTTCACCTCTCATTTCCAAACCTAATAAGACAAATGAATAGATTAGGCTCTAGTCAGCGGCTCCTCATGCAATCAAACTAAATGCATTCACAACAAAATATAGAATATAAAGCACTGAATCAGTGTTTATAATGCCGCCCTTCTTCTTCATCTTCTCTGAAGTGAATGAACATGTGACTGTTTGCAAAACTCCTTAGAAATTGAAACGAGTGCAGGAGAAAGGGGGAGACAAGCAATATTTTCCAGCCTTATAAGTGTGAGTTTATGGGCCTTTTATTTGAATAAATGAATTGGAAGCATTTGATGTGATTGAAAGGAGCTTAGTATTCAAATGGGTGGCCTAAGGCCTTGGTGTGCACCGCTCACTCCAAATCTCTTTAATGCCAGCAAACTCAGCTCCGCCATATGCCGAGCGTTGTTTGCTCTGGTGAGAGAAACTGAGGGAGGCTGTTACAGCCGATCCATGCATTATTTATTGCGAGATATTAACTACTTCAGCTCTGTTATTAAAACAAGAGGGGTTGGCCTTGAATAGCGAAGACGAATGTTAACAATTCATGCAATTGAATTCAACAGCCTTCCCTGCCCGGCGCTTTAAAAAACTGCAAGTGTTGGGCATGTTTTACCAGTTTGCTCTGATCTTGTTGATATGTTTTAAGAGCAATCTCTTTCCTTAGTCTGTTGAAATAGTTCATTAATTCTTAAAGTGCTTTCCATGCAGTTAAATTGTAGAGCAGGATGAGCACACATTATTTTATCAGAATAACCTGATTTTAAAAATGTTTGGGGTTTACCCAAAATTTTAATTATGTAATAATTTACTCACCTTTATATTGTTCCAAAGCAATATGACATTCTTTATTCTGTTGAACACCAAAAGAGATATTAGTCAGAATGCTAACCTCAGTCACCATTCGCTTTCTTTGTATTGAAAAAAGATGTAGAACTCCAAACCTGTGTTGAACAGTATCTGGGGACTTTAAATCTGAAACAGTAGGAAGGACAGATAAAGAAGGACAGAGAGAGAGAGAAAGAGAGAGAGAGGAGAACCTCTTAGATGGATGAAAAAACATTTAAGGGAATTATTGAATTCATTTTGCTAAGTAAGCACAACCAATTTTGGCTAAAGTGCAACCCACAGGGGGTTTATGGTGGGAATGAGGGACCCTTGACCCTGTGGTCAAGGAGGTCAAGCTATTTCAAAGAGTCTGAGATGTTACCCCATCCCTCACCTTTCGCCCATGTTAAACAAGCCCAACACCAATCATATCTGGAGGTGTGTATGTGTGCGCGCATGTGTGTATATGAGCTTAAATCTCAACCTCTGACCCTTAGTTAAGAAGGGTGGGGGGTGGAACATTTGGCCAGGCCCAGCAAATCTTGCTGCCCATAGAGAATGAATGGCTTTAGCACTGCACTTAGACATAAAAATCAATGCCTCATATGAGGAGACTGTGGGGGTTAGGCTCCCATGTTCATGTCAACAAGGCTATTGGTTTTCTTAATACTCCAAAGTTGGCGTTTCCCTTGTTGCGGGAGGGCCGACGCAGTGACTTGTGTGGTCAAAGCTTAACAAAGGGATTCTGCCTCCAACCTCCAACACTCAAATCATCAAGCTGGCCAGGTTAAGCCTGAATTAATTCTACAGCATTACACATGACCATTAGTTTCAGTCCTGTGTGTTTGTGCTTCAGGACTGAGCTGTTACTGCAGCACTACTGGTACAGCTACTGAAGATGAGCAGGTCCAGGACTGACTGAGCCAGAGACTCTTAAGTGCTTGTTACCTCAAGTATACTGTATGTTGGTATTTTAAAGCACTGGTTGGTGGTTTAAAATTGTGTTTAAAGAAGAGCCCCATTTAATTATCCATAATGCTCCAATTTTTTCAAGTCCTAATTGTGGAAAACGGTAGGCTCTTTCAAAGTGTTGTAAGGTGGGTTTTTCGACTGCAGTTTTACTATGACTATCAAGATTAAAATATGGTTACTTTAGTAAAACCTTGGTAAATTTATTGCGAGGGAACGCAAAACTATTGCGAGGACAGGCAAACTTATTGCAAGGGAACGCAAAACATATTCTGAGGGCATTCAAAACTATTTCAGAAAAAAAAAATATATATATATATATAAATCCCACCCTGTCCTCTTATGGGTTCCATAGATATATCACTAGAAGCATGCTCTGGAATGCAAGATAATTTCAACCCTACCATATGTGCAATATTTTTTATTTTTTATTTTTGTCTATTAAGTCAAAACAGTTGAAAAATCATAAACACAAGCAAACAGCTGAGTGACTGACAAGCTCCAAAGAGTTTTGCTCGATTTATATCATAATAATGCAAATAAATGTATCTTTGCATATTGTTTTCACATTTTATTTTTATTTATGTTATCATTTATCTACCCTCATGCTGTTCTAAAACTGTAAGACAAACCTCTGCAGAACACAAATTAAGATATTTTGTGAATACCTTGTTTTTTTTTTTTCTTTCATACAATGCAAGTCAATGGGGATCAAAACTTTAAAGCTCCAAAAAAGCACATACAGATAGTATAAAAGTTATCCATTCGATTCGAGTGGTACAATTCAGAAAAAAAGGTATAACTTAACGTACAAAACTATCACTAGCATGGCACCCTTGTTTTCGTAAATTTGTGTACCCTTAAGGAAACAAAAATATAATTTAGTTTGTTCCCAGAGGAACATAATATAAATGTACATTTAAAGGTACACAACAGATTCTTAGGGTAAGATAATGTACCCAAAACATTAATACATTTTAACAAGAGGTACAAAAAAGATCCCCTTGAGGATACCTTTAACATATATATTTCAAGTCTTCTGAAGAAATACTATAGCTTTGTGTGAGAAACTGTTAAAAAACAAACAAAAAACATATATATTCAAGATATATTTGATTAGGTGAGAACATGATAAGAGAAATATTGTTTTTGGGTGAACTATTCCTTTATTTTAGTGCTTTGTTTAAAACCATCCGTAAATAATTTACAAGCTCACATCTGCACGATGCTGGCCTGATCTGTACAGATTATGTCAACTTGGATGCTTAATTGACATGATATAGACCTTTTCAAAAAAGGAAATCGAATCAAGTTTTAAAAAGCACACTCAGTCTTCTAATAGTGTAAGTCATAACAAAGATGTCTGATTAAATGTATTTGTATGCACACAATCACACACACATACTCTTTCTCTCTTTAAGTGTATTTGATTCACTTTTATATAAAGGAAACAAAATCATAAGAGAAATTGGTGCCGAGGAATAATTCAATTAGGGATCTCTGGTTGTTTACCAGCCAGGTAATTACTGCTGTGGTTTCTAGTCACAAAGACATATACTGAAACTCACCCTACACACACTGTATACTCTTTGTTAAACACTGCCCCCTTGAAAGGAACCAAAAATATGAATGTTATAATGTTGTTCTGTTGTATGGGTCCTTTCTCTGGTGTGTTGCTAATTAGGGCCCAAGAACTGAAAGTGCGGAGACTGTATTGTTATTCTAAGGATTCTTCTCCTTCTCCTTCTTCGTTTAAGATTTTCAGTACTTCTGGTGAAAACTCATCAAAGTTTGCACATATATCAGAGTCATCAGCCATTAGGACTAGGCAAAGTTTTTTGTGTGTGTGAGTGTGTGTGTGTGGGTTGGGTGGGGCAGTTGTGCTCTGTAGTGCCCCCTTGAAAATTGAAATGTATGGGGGGCTCTGTTGCAACCCCATTTTCACCCACAGTCACAAAAATTGGTTACATATATAGATATCATCGAGCCGGACAACTTTTGCATTGACAGTACATTGACAGTTTTCTTTACATAAAGACTTTACTTAATTTTATATCTACACTACCATATAAAAGTTTTAGAAGAAGTCTCTTCTGCTCACAAAGAATGCATTTATTTGATCCAAAATACAGTAAAAACATTGTTTGAACTCTTTTTACAATTTAAAAGAACAGTTTTCTATTTGAATGTATTGTAAAATGCAATTTGTGATCAAAGCTGAATTTTCAGCATCTTTACTGCAGTCTTCAGTGTCACATAATCCTTCAGAAATCATCATAATATGATTTTCTAATATGGGCATATTTAAAGTGCATTTTACTCATTTACACCTGAACAGATATTTGCAAGCACAAGCTTTGTTGATGATAATGAGGCAGCATAAACACTAGTTAAAATATAATCTAAACATTCATATTATTTTTATATCATATTACATCATAGAGCATACAATTTAAATACCTGCTTTAGCCGAAACAGCATTTAAATGTAACTTAAACTTGCTTATTAGGAGTCATATTTCACATTTCAATACTCTGAATCCTGGCTGGCAAGTCTGTAAACAGTCCCACTAGTAAAATATGTACATATTTAAATAAAATAGCATGTCAACTAACGAAAACTAAATGACTTACTCATCTGAAATTGTATCCTCAGCTGGATCAAGTCTCTCTTCAAAATACAAATGTTCATGAGAGTCCCGCTCTTCTTCTGAGGAAAATTGTAACTCTTCTATACTATCCAGGAGTTTCCTCACCTGTGCATCGTTACAAACGTGCAGAAAATTGAATGGATTGTGTTTACAGCAAACCTCAATGTTTACCAGTTTACCATTTGCCTTGATCGCTTCAGCACATTACCGTATGAATGGCGCGCTCTGCTGGTGGGTGGGATCACAGTAGAGATAATTCGCTGAGCCAGAAGAAACTGTACATCGCTTGGTTTCATACAGATTACATTGCAGGATAATATTTGTTTTAAATTTGAATTGTTTTATTTAAAAGTAGAAATTTTAAGCTTTCTTTAGACACATGTTTCATGTTTGTGTGATAAGTATTCGCAGAGTTTCAGTTCATTTTTGTGACGTTTTTCAGAAATATGCTTGTGGAGACCGAGTTGTCTGATAGCTCACCCTTTTTATATTCTTTATTTTACAAAAGCACAAGATTTTGTTGTTATTGCGAGTGTACACAAAGGATACTAATGCCGGATCACCCGATGGTATCTGGCTCTCCAGCCTTTTAAGTTCGAGGTGTTCCACAGACCGGGGGTATGTGACAGCGGGGGCGTGGTCAAGCGCCCGTCCGGAGAGGGAAAGCGGTAAGGGCGCTTGAACCTGTCTCTAATTTCAGTGAGTACGGGGAGAGCGGCATAAAAGAGCTTCAGTGCCTCCAGTTCGAGAGAGAGATGCCAGTCTAGTGTTGGCAATATAGAGATACACGTCTTACCTGATCTATGTGAAAGAGTTTATGTTTAGCAAGTCCACGTTTATGTTCTACCCCCATGTGTTTTTATTAATACTGCAATTAAAAGAGCCTTACCTGTGAGTTGAACCCTGTTCTCGTGTTCTCCTTCCTGTCCTGTGAACCCGAAACTGTTTACACAGGCTAATCAAGGTAAATAAAACATCAGAGAGGGATATAGGTCGACTGGAGACTGCAGTGGGACAGAGAGAGAGAATTACGGGCAGCTGCCCTGTATGTTTTCGTGTGTGTCTTTTTATTTAATTAAATATTATTTATATTTTTAAGCCGGTTCTCGCCTCCTCCTTGCCCATCTTAACCCCCTTACACCACTGTAAGAAGAAGGAGGACACGGAAGCGGGGATAAACTCAAAGGTAAGGCATTTAATTCTAAATAATAACGTGCACTTGCTGAACACACTCTTTCTTATAGAACAGATAAATTAGTTTCTCTCTGCTTGTCAACACTAGACTGGTGTAACTCTCTCTCTGCTGGAGGTAGTGAAGCTCTCTTTTATGCCGCTCTCCCCGTGCTCACTGAAATTAGAGACAGGTGTTAGACATAATTTAGCTCAGGTGCAAACTCCCTTACCGCTTTCCCTCTCCGGACGGGCGCTTGACCATGCCCCCGCTGCCACATACCCCCACCGCCCGACTCAGGCCGGGGCATCATCCGGCCTGTCTACCACTCCCCCCCCCCCCATTTCTGGAGAGGAAGTCGGCGACAGCCATCTGCACCCCCGGTCTGTGGACCACCTCAAACTTAAAAGGCTGGAGAGCCAGATACCAATGGGTGATCCGGGGCGTTAGTATCCTTCATGCGGTGGAGCCACTGCAGTGGGATGTGATCCGAGCAGAGAGTGAAGGCCCGCCCCAGCAGGTAGTAGTGGAGCGTGAGGACCGCCCACTTGATGGCCAGACACTCCTTCTCTATGGTGTTGTACTTCGTTTCCCTTAAGGAGAGCTTCCTACTGATGTACACCACCGGGCGCTCCTCCCCCTCCACCACCTACGAGAGTACAGCCCCCAGCCTTCTGTCTGAAGTGTCCGTCTGTAATAGGAAAGGGAGAGAGAAGTTAGGTGAATACAAGAGCGGCCCTCCACAGAGTGCGGCTTTAACCTGTGTAAACGCCTGTTGGCACTGCTCCGACCACTGGACCGGATCTGGAGCCCCCTTTTTAGTGAGGTCAGTCAGCGGGCTGGTGACGTCCGAATAATTAGGTACAAACAGGAACTGCCTCACCCCCTTTTTGGTCTTAGGTCTAGGGCAAGTCGCAATCATCGCGGTCTTATCAATTTGGGGATGCACCTGGCCATGACCCAAGTGGAACCCCAGATACCGTACCTCCACACGCCCAATCGCGCACTTCTTGGGGTTTGCTGTGAGCCCTGCCCGCCACAGTGACTTCAAGACCACCCTCAAATGTTGTATATGCCGCTGCCAGTCATTACTATAGATAATAATATCATCTAAATAGGCAGCAGCGTAAGTGGAGTGCGGGCAGAGGATACGTTCCATCAGAAGCTGGAACGTGGCTGGGGCCCCGAACAAACCGAACGGAAGTGTCAAAAATTGGTGTAATCCGAACGGCGTGGTGAAGGCTGTTTTCTCTCGGGAAATTGGTGTCAAGGGGATCTGCCAATAACCCTTCGTTAAGTCCAGGGTCGAATAAAAGCGAGCAGTACCTAACCGATCGAGCAGTTCATCAACCCGAGGCATTGGGTAGGCATCAAATTTTGACACTGCGTTGACTTTTCTATAGTCGACACAGAACTGCACAGACCCAACACTCTTGGGAACAAGAATGACTGGGCTGGACTAGTCGTTGTGGGACTCTTCTATTACTCCCATATCAAGCATTGCATCCAATTCATCCTGAACAATTTTCTTCTTATGCTCGGGGAGGCGATAAGGGTGGCTACGAACCACCACCCCCGGCTCGGTCTCGAAGAGGAGAAAAACATGTCTGCAAACTCTTTTTGCAACCTGGCAACCTCTGATCGTTGGCATGGGGTGAGGTGGTCTCCACAAATGACTGGGGCATTGTGATCGGGCTTTGGATTTACCTCCGGTCCGAGCTCCGCCCTCTCTGGAACCACCGTGGCCAATGACACAGGGACCGCCTCCCTCCATAATTTGAGGAGACTGAGGTGGTATATTTGACGCGCGTCCCCCCTATCGGTTCGATTAACCTCATAATCGAGATCCCCCACTCGTCGTGTGACCTCAAAGGGCCCTTGCCACTTGGTGAGTAATTTGGAGCTTGATGTGGGAAGAAATACAAGAACTTTATCTCCCGGTGCAAACTCCCTTAGCTGTGTTCCCCTGTCGTACAGTCGGCGTTGGCGTTCTTGGGCCCGGAGCAAATTCTCCTGTGTTAGTTTCCCCAAAGTGTGGAGTGTTGCTCTGAGGTTAAGGACGTATTGAATTTTGTTTTTACTATTCGAAGATCCCTCCTCCCAGCCTTCTCGTATAACATCCAAGATACCCCGTGGGTGTCGCCCATACAATAGCTCAAACGGAGAGAAAGGTAGAGGCTTGCGGGACCTCTCGTACTGCAAACAACAGGGGATCAAGCCATCTGACCCAGTTTTTAGCATCCTCGTGAACGAACTTACGAATCATGTTCTTGAGGGTTTTGATAAAATGTTCCACTAGGCCATATGTCTGCGGATATATGCAATTTAATGCCCAACAGATCGTAAAGTTTGCGAAGTGTGCGTAACATAAATGTTGTGCCTTGGTCAGTGAGGATTTTTCTTTTGGAATCCCCACCCGGGAGATTATTTTGAAGAGTGCCCCAGCAACACTACGTGCTGAGATGTTGCTTAGAGGCACTGCTTCCAGATATCGAGTTGCGTAATCCACTAGGACTAACACAAAACGATGTACCCGTGCTGTCCGAACTAATGGCCCGATGAGGTCCATTCCAATTCTTTCGAAGGGAACCTCGATCAACGTAAGAGAGCGCAATGGCGCTTTTGGGGTGGCCGGTGGGTTTACCAGCTGACATTCACGGCACGCCGCACACCATCTGCGGACATCACCGGTAATGCCCGGCCAATAAAAACGGCTATTAGACAGAGAAGTGTTTTTCTTTCTCCTAGATGACCCGCCATGGGATTATAATGAGCCGCCTGGAATAACATTTCCCAGTGGCTCCGTGGAATCAACAACTGCGTAACATTTTCTTTTGTTTGAGTGTCCTGCGTCACTCTGTACAACCGGTCATTTATAATCGCAAAATAGGGGTATGCGGGAGTGATGTCTGGCTGAAGACGCTGACCATCAATCGTCTTCACTTGATTGAAGGCGTGCTTAAGGGTCTCATCCCGCGACTGCTCCAAAGTGAAATCCACATCAGGGAATTCCCTGCAAAGGGGAGGGGCGGAAGGCCCACCCCTTTCCTCGTCATCCCGATTTGGAACAGTCGAGGATGTCCCCGGCTCCGCCTCCCCTGCTAAAGCATCACACATCGCACATCTCCCTATTTTAGTGCAGGACCCATCCTTACAAATTCCCCCTAATATTTCCCTAAATGCAGGCCAATCGGTCCCCAAAATCAGAGGATGGGTGAGGCGGGAACTAACCGCTGCCTCCACTTTATGTTTTTTCCCTCGGAATTTAACTAGCAAGGTCACCATCGGATAGTTGTGAACATCCCCATGCACACACCTCACCCTTACCCGCTTAGTCGTGCCCAAACCCCGGGTTGAATCAAGCGTTGCTGGATGGTGGTCTGATTACAACTGGTATCCAGCAAAGCTTGGTGTGTACCCCCCTGGATTCTTACCGGAACCCGGTACGCTCCAGCCCGATCGGGGGCAGCATGTGGGAGATCAGAGACCCGAACCACTGTCCACACCTTCATCAATGGACACCGATTGCGGAAGTGGCTCGGGTCCCCGGACCTCCGACAGGACGGCCCAGGCACCACACCCGTACCTGCTTTGACGGATGTCCCCACCTGAGGGGGAGAGCAGCGGTACATTGTGGGGGAGGGACGAGATGAGGCTGATGTCTGGGGTGTTGATCTCAGCCAGGCTTCTCGCCTGCGAGGGGCAGGAACGGGCCCTGGAGAGAAGACAGAGCGAGAGGGTTGAGGGGGATGGGAGAGAGCGGAAGAAAACACAGGGGGAAGGGGAAGAGAGGGAGAGAGAGAGAGAGAGAGAGAGAGAGAGAGAGAGGGCTCATCTGCCCTTGGGATCGCCGCCATGTGGTCCTCCGCTAGCTGGACGGCTGCCTCCAGCGACGCCGGGCGGTGGCACTGGGCCCACTCCGCCATTCTCCTGGGCAAGCGTTGGACAAACTGCTCCAGCACCACCTGATTGACGAGTCCCTCGACGTCGCGGTCCCCCACTAGCAGCCACCTCCGACAGGCATCACGGAGCTGCTGGGCAAAGGCGAACTGGCGGTCGGATTTCTCCAGCTTCATGCCCCGGAAGAGCTGACGGTTTTCCTCGGGGCTCCGACCAACCCGCTGCAGAATGGCTTTCCTTAAATCAGCGTAGGCCAGGAGGTTAGTTGCCGGCAATTGTTGAGCCGTGAGTTGGGCTTCCCCGGACAGTACAGGAACAAGGCGGGCTGCCCACTGATCCTGCGGCCAGCCCCAAATTTCAGCGGTTTGCTGGAATAAATCGAAAAATGCTTCTGCATCATCCGCCGCTCCCATCTTCTGTAACGTGGGTGGGGGTAGCGAGGCACGGGTGTCCGGGGTCGCGGCTGTGGCTGGAGCGGCCTCCTGGCTGAGGAGGCTCCAGATGGCCTGTCGATCCTCTGCTTGGGCCTGCACGATCTCGCAGAACTGCCGATCTTTGTCTTGCCTGAGCTCAAGCAGGGACTGTTGGTGGCTCTGATGTAACGTAGCGAGGGACAGTAGGACTTCGGCCAGCTGGGAGGACTCTACGGGACGACCTTTCTCCATGGTTGGACGTATAGATCCAATTTTCCTTTTTTCCCAGGTTTCGGCACCAGTGTAAGAAGAAGGAGGACACGAAAGCGGGGATAAACTCAAAGGTAAGGCTTTTAATTCTAAATAATAACGTGCACTTGCTGAACACAAACTCTTTCTTATAGAACAGATAAATTAGTTTCTCTCTGCTTGCCAACACTAGACTGGCGTAACTCTCTCTCTGCTGGAGGTAGTGAAGCTCTCTTTTATGCTGCTCTCCCTGTGCTCACTGAAATTAGAGACATAATTTAGCTCAGGTGCAAGTGCCCTTACCGCTTTCCCTCTCCGGACGGGCGCTTGACCACGTCCCCGCTGCCACAACCACGTTTCTGTGTGTGTGTTCCTATTAGCTCGCCCTCCAGCTTGTTGCCGATTTCTCATATTATGTGATGGTCAAATATGTACTCCTGCAATAGTTTTTCTATCGCAAAATAAATCACCTTGAACTAGTGTACACTTAAATTGGTTATAGAAACTAATCCATGTTGTTTTTTGAAACCCTTTAACTTCCCAACCTTAAGTTTTACTTAGCAAATGGGCCTTAAGGGGCTTTATGCAAAGGGAAACCAAAAGGGATTATAACATTTTACTTACAAACCCCTTAAATAACACTTTATGGTTATTTTCTGCAACTTCTTTAAATTTAATGGAAACATTAGGGCATTCTTAAGGGGAAATTACACTTAAGGTTAATGTTAGGCTCGTTTGAGAAGACAAATGCCTCTCCTTGAAAGTTGATGAGAGCAGGCTGGTGCAGTCTGGGGAGGAGTGAAATAAGCGCTGTCAAGTCGGACAGTTCTCACTTCTCATAGACACATATTTGAGATATTTAAGAAATATGATACCAATCACATATCCCATACAGATTTTGCCGTGTCAGAATGTTGGGGAAATTCATATATAATTTATAAACATAAAAACATGATATTAGAGATAAAAAAAATCTTTTTTTTTTTTTAAAAAGAGAATAAAACATCATGGTTGTTTAAGACAATGAGCATTAAGCTGTGTCGTCAGCAAGTCATTTCCCATTGTGCTTGCAGTTCCCACAGCTCGGAAAAATCAACTGTGCTGCCTGCCTGCTACAACTGCCGCTGCCTCACTCTCGTGGGAGTTTTTGACTTACGTGGTCATGCTATCACAGTTGGACAGATTTCTAACCGGCATGCACTTGTCGGTGATCACTGGTGATCTGTTCTGCACAGAATCTGCTCATCTCAAACGCGCCTAATGAAATGCATGCTGTTTTTTCTTCAATCATTGGATTGAATCCTAAGTAGAGAATGTGAAACATAAGTAGCCTACTGTCGCTCACATGATGCATGTTTTACAAATTTACACTTTTAACAATTTAAAATATGTTATCACTGTAATGTTGTAATTTCAAAATAGACGACAGAAGATGAAGTTGAGTTTTTAAAAGTAATTTGTTACCAAGTATGTGAACACTGAAGTTTTTGATATAAAACAAAGCATTTGTTTTCATCCAAACTCAAATTACCCACCTGTGGGCCAATGACAGTTAACAGTTAACCGCCTCTGTAGCACCACCATTTTCACCTACAGTCACCAAAATTGGTATGTATATAGTTCTCATAAAGCCGGAGAACTTTCATAATTATAGTCATTAGGTCCGCCCAACAGGATGTCAGCCATTTTTGATTTTTTTATATTGAAATCTCTGAACTTTCAAATACTCCTCCTAGGTGATTCATGAGACTGTCACCACATTTAGACAACATTATGCCAAGACATTGAAGATTCTAAATTGTGAACAGGTTTTTTATATATCTAATGGTGTTGTCATGGTGAGGTATTCAATTAATGCCACAAATGGGAAATGGGAATTGTTTTTATATCTTCGTGTGCAATGTTTGATCAAAATATAGATTTAGTATGTTTAGTCTCGGGGGCTAAACACATGTATGTGACTATTTTGGTCAGGGCCATAGAGACTTTAAAATAATACTTTTGTATTTATCCAAAATGCTTCAAAATTGTTTAGAATTATGTTAAATGCAAAATGTATAAGTCCATTTCCACCCGGTAACATTTAGAAAACAATGCAAGGTAGACACCTGCATTTGGCATTTTACATTAGCATATCTTCTGCATGCATTGTGTGATTTCAATCAAAACTGAGCTGCATGTTTGGTAATGGGAGATGATAACAAGGATGTGGGTATTTCGGGGTCACGGTCATAGCGCCCCCAACTGGCAGCAGAAATTGTGGCTCTTAAAACAGACTTTGAAAAAGTCCTCTTACATTTACCCAAATATGCTTCAAAATAGTTTAGAATAATATCAATATATTGTTAATGGATAATTGTGAAGGGAGCCTTGATATTTTTAATAGTGTTGTCATAGCAACAGATTAAATTATATGGTGTTGTAGTCAAACTGAAATGGTGGCATATTTCTATTATGCATTGTATGATTAGGGTCAAAGTTTAAATGATTGTTGAGTTATTGCAGTGTCCATCATGCATTGTATTCCGAAAGCCAACTGGTGGAAATGGACACAAAGTGCTCGGGCACATCATCGCTGCTTGCAGCTGCATTTATTATTATTATTATTATTATTATTATTATTATCATTATTTTCAAGGTTTTCAGTACTTTTTGGGGTATTTAACATGCATGACTTTTGATTTTTCATACATGATTTTTCACACACATCAGTTATCGTCCATTAGGGCTGGGCAATGTTTCGGGGTAATTTAGATGAGTTAATTTATGAACTGATATTTAATATTTTTAATGATGTCACCATGGCAAAGCAATACATTTATAGCGAAAAATTGGAAAGAGAAGTGCATTATATCTTCTGTGTGCACTGTGTGTTTTTGATGAAAATTCAGCTGTATGTTTGGTAATGGAGGCTGATCACATTGATGTTTCTATTATGGGTTATGTTTATTGTGCCACCAACTGGAAGCAGGAAGTACAGGTGCTGGTCATATAATTAGAATATCATCAAAAAGTTGATTTATTTCAGTAATTCCATTCAAAAAGTGAAACTTGGATATTATATTCATTCATTACACACAGACTGATATATTTCAAATGTTTATTTCATTTAATTGTGATGATTAAAACTGACAACTAATGAAAATCCCAAATTCAGTATCTCCGAAAATTAGAATATTACTTAAGACCAATACAAAAAAAAAAAAAAAGGATTTTTAGAAATGTTGGCCAACTGAAAAGTATGAACATGAAAAGTATGAGCATGTACAGCACTCAATACTTAGTTGGGGCTCCTTTTGCCTGAATTACTGCAGCAATGCGGCGTGGCATGGAGTCGATCAGTCTGTGGCACTGCTCAGGAGTTATGAGAGCCAGGTTGCTCTGATAGTGGCCTTCAGCTCTTCTGCATTGTTGGGTCTGCCGTATCGCATCTTCCTCTTCACAATACCCCATAGATTTTCTATAGGGTTAAGGTCAGGCAAGTTTGCTGGCCAATTAAGAACAGGGATACCATGGTCCTTAAACCAGGTACTGGTAGCTTTGGCACTGTGTGCAGGTGCCAAGTCCTGTTGGAAAATGAAATCTGCATCTCCATAAAATTGGTCAGCAGCAGGAAGCATGAAGTGCTCTAAAACTTCCTGGTAGACGGCTGTGTTGACCTTGGACCTCAGAAAACACAGTGGACCAACAACAGCAGATGACATGGCACCCCAAACCATCACTGACTGTGGAAACTTTACACTGGACTTCAAGCAACATGGATTCTGTGCCTCTCCTCTCTTCCTCCAGACTCTGGGACCTTGATTTCCAAAGGAAATGCAAAATTTACTTTCATCAGGGAACATAACTTTGGACCACTCAGCAGCAGGCCAGTCCTTTTTGTCTTTAGCCCAGGCGAGACGTTTCTGACGTTGTGTCTTGTTCAAGAGTGGCTTGACACAAGGAATGCGACAGCTGAAACCCATGTCTTGCATACATCTGTGTTTGGTGGTTCTTGAAGCACTGACTCCAGCTGCAGTCCACTCTTTGTGAATTTCCCCCACATATTTGAATGGGTTTTGTTTCACAATCCTCTCCAGGGTGCGGTTATCCCTATTGCTTGTACACTTTTTTCTACCATATCTTTTTCTTCCCTTCGCCTCTCTATTAATGTGCTTGGACACAGAGCTCTGTGAACAGCCAGCCTCTTTAGCAATGACCTTTTGTGTCTTGCCCTCCTTGTGCAAGATGTCAATGGTCATCTTTTGGACAGCTGTCAAGTCAGCAGTCTTCCCCATGATTGTATAGCCTACAGAACTAGACTGAGAGACCACTTAAAGGCCTTTGCAGGTGTTTTGAGTTAATTAGCTGATTAAAGTGTGGCACCAGGTGTCTTCAATATTGAACCTTTTCACAATATTCAAATTTTCTGAGATACTGATTTTGGGGTTTTCATTAGTTGTCAGTTATAATCATCAAAATTAAAAGGAATGAAAACTTGAAATATATCAGTCTGTGTGGAATGAATGTGTACATTATACTTGAAATAAATAGTTGAAATAATAGTTAAAATAGTTTAAATAAATCAACTTTTTGATGATATTCTAATTATATGACCAGCACCTGTATAACACATGTAACATTCTTTGAAAGAGCCCTCTTGTGTTTACATAAATTGCTTAAAAGTTCTTTAGAATAATGTCAAGACACTGCTGATGTAGAATTGTAAAGGAATATATGAGATAGCTTAAATACTGTTTCCATGGCAACACATTAATTAATATTATTGCTTTCTTCCTATATTTTGGTGTTTTTGAGGCACCTGGCATGCTTAAAATTTCATGAAATGTTGCACAGACATCAGAGTCATTAGCCATTAGGACTGGGCAAAAGTTTACACATGGGTGAGTTGGGAGGTGGGGGGTGGGGGGTGGTTGAGGGGGCTCTGTAGCACCCTCTTTAAAATGGGCATGTAACAGGGTCTATGTAGCACCCCTGTGTTCACCTAGAATCACCAAACTTAAGATGCATGTTTAGTCTTAGCAGCTAATCACATGGCTGTGACTATTTTAGGTCACAGGAATAGTGCCACCACCTGGTAGCAGGAAGTGTGGATCTTACAACAGATTAATAGTCCAGTTATGGTTACCCAAATTGCCTCAAAATTGTTTAGAATAATGTCAAATGCCAAATGCCTGTGTCCACCTTGCATTGTTTTCCGAAAGCCTCCGGGCGGTAATGGACCCATGGTGCTTGTGCCCGTCATCGCTGCTTGCAGCTATATTTTAGCCTTTTTGTTTCTCTTAAGAAACTTTCTCCTTAACCACGTCATCTGGTGTGAACACCCCTTCCGGATGCACTCCAGCACCATCGTTAGCCACATAGCACTACGGGCGGAAGAGGCCAAGAGAGGGGCAAGTATTTGTAGGGGTGGGGGCAGCAGGAAAAAGGGTATTGAGCATTGCTCACCCAGAGCAATCGGATGAAAACGCAGTGCAGATGTAATTTGTTTTCAATGGCTGTTTCAAAAGAATAATTGTGGTGACACTGCCTGATCGATAGTATGGATTTTTGTTTTGGAGAGCCCTGTGTGTGTGGTGCTAAGAGGAGCAAGGAAAAACAACACTACAGCCTGAATACAATAAAAATGGATGGCGGGGGTCTGTGGGTATTTGTGGGGCTGCTTGCCTTCAGTGGGGCGGCAGGCATCATTGGCGGGATAACTTAACGTGTCCTTTGGGTTACCAGAGCTAGACTGGTTGTGTGTTTATATAGTAACTGCTGTTTCTTTCCCTCTCCCTCCCCCTCGCTCCTCTGCTACTCTTTCAAGGGGGAAAAAACATTGACTACACTTCAATAAACTCACTTAAGATGAAACACAGAAATGGCACACTAGAGAAAGAGAAAAGGGAGAGAAATAAAAATAGACTTCGTGCACAAGACAAGGGAGATTTGAGAAACAGATCCATACTCACTGAGTGGACCTGACTGAATAAAGCAGAATAGCAGCATCTGACTGTACAATGCAGATATACTGTATGCATATAAAACACCATACAGTCTGATGCAATAAGACCATGTTAGAGTTAGTAACTAGCCAATGATGAATGACAGAAAAAGCTATGAGATACTATGCATTCAAAGTAAACCATATTCAGCATGTCAGCCATTATGAGGCTTAGCACATCTTAAAGAAATGTTCCGGGTTCAATACAAGTTAATCTTAGTTGTCAGCATTTGGGGCATAATGTTGATTACCACATAAATTAATTTCAACTCACCCCTCCTTTTCTTTAAAAAAAGCAAAAATCTGGGTTTCAATTAGGCCCTTACAGTTGTTGTGAATGGAATTAATGAAAGTGAATGGGTGAAAGTTTTAGAGGATTTAACCACAGAAATGTGAAGCTTGTAATTTTTTAAAAGCACTTACATTAATTCTTCTGTTAAAACGTGTGTATTATTTGAGCTGTTAAGTTGTTTAAATTGTCATTTTTACAGTCGTTTTATGGTTTTAGGGTCTATTGGCATTACATTAACATGGTAACGGAGTTGTACAATTTTGCGATAATTTTACACAGAACGGTTAGTAAGTGATTTTATCACACTAAAATAATTTTTACATGCATGTCTTGTGGCTATACTTTAAAACAGTTTTTTTAATGTTAAATTGTACGTTGTACGTGCCTCACTGGAACCAAGATTTGTGCTTTTTTTAAAGAAATGGAGGGTCAAAATACATTTTTGTGGTAATCAACTTTATGCCACAAATGCTGTTGATTGAGCACAACTTGTATTGAACCCAGAACATTCCTTTAAGTCTAGTCACAGTTGTGTTTGTTTTTAGTGGAACGTTTTAGACATCAGCAGAGTACATTTAAGACTCAGGTCATGTATTTTGTGAACTTGACCGAAAAAGATTCCAGACAAACTCGTTATAACCTATACTCTTTAGTTCCCATCTTATGATGTTTTGAACAAGCAGTGTCCTATTCCACATCTCTCATTTAACAAATCTATTAAGTAATGAATGCATGTTTGATACAATTCAAATCACAGAACACTATATTGACTTTGTATATTAAGGCAAGGACAAACAAAAAAAACAAAAATATTTATTTGGCCATTAAATGGCCATTATTTACTGCCATTATTTTCATTTTATTTTAAATAATATAAATTGTTCAAAAATATTTACAGCTGCTATTTAATTTAAATCATATAAATGCTTCAAAAAAATTACAGGCATAATTTACAGACATTTTTATATTTAAATATTATTTAAATAAACGTATTCAAAAATATTTACAGCAAATTTTACTGCCATTTTTATTAATTTACATGTTATTTAAGGTTCAACAAATATGTATAGCCATTTTTTACTGCTTTTATTCTTAATTAATGTGATATATATATATATATATATATATATATATATATACTGCCATTACTTTCTTCCATTATTTAATATTTAAAAGCTTTAGCATATTTATATTTATAATGTTCTCCCATTATTTGTATTTATTTGAAATACTATAAATTGTTCAAAAATAGTACAACCATTATGTTCTCACATTATTTTTATTTATTTTAAATATTCTAAAAGTTTCAAACATGTTTACAGTCATTATTTTCCCCACTATTTTTATTTAATTTAAATAATATAGAAGGTTCAAACATTTTTACAGCCACTATTACCTCCCATAATTTGTATTGAGTTTAAATAATAATAATAAATAAATGAATTACAGGAATTATTTTATTCCATTATATTTTTTTATTACATTTAAATTATAAAATAAAAAATATTATATATAAAATATCATATACGGTTCTCAAATATTTACAGCCATTATTTACTGACATTAGTTTCTATTTAAATATTATATAATGTTCAAAAAATATTTACAAACATTATTTACTTCTTTTAGGGCGGCATGGTGGTGCAGCGGTTAGCACTGTCGCCTCACAGCAAGAAGGTCGTGGGTTCAAACCCCGGTTGCCCCGGCCATTCTGTGTGGAGTTTGCATGTTCTCCCCGTGTCTGCGTGGGTTCTCTCCGGGTTCTCCGGCTTCCTCCCACCATCCAAAGACATGCAGGTTAGGTTAATTGGTGTCTCCAAAAAAATTGCCCTAGGTGTGAATGTGAGTGTGAGTGTGTGTCTGTATATGTGTGGCCCTGCGATGGACTGGCGACCTGTCCAGGGTGTACCCTGCCTTTCGCCCAATGTTAGCTGGGATAGGCTCCAGCCCCCCGCGACCCTGTACGCAGGATAAGCGGTTGACGATGGATGGATGGATTTACTTCTTTTTTAAAAATTTAAATATTATATAGTTTCAAATATATTTACAGACATGATTTACTGACATTATTTTATTTAATTTAAATATTAAATAAGGTACACTAAATTTCCATTAATAACTGTAGAAATAGAACTTCTGATTTGTGCATCTATGCTAAACTTAATCTAAGAAAATCTATTATATTTATCTCACATTTACATTTTTGACAATGTTTTAACCAGGACAACATGTCAACAAAAGAAAAACGGACCAAAGGACCAATGACCATTTCTTTTTCTTTGATGTAATTTTATTCGCACTTCTTTGGGCTTTTATATTTGGGATTTTAATAGGATATTTTCCCCGGGGTCATAGTGTTGACTAAGGATGGAGATAATTTGTTAGGTTCTTTCTTTCTCTGACTCTCCATCGTTTCGGAGGTGTCCTTAGGCCCTTTCCCAAATAGCTACTCTGTGTGCCCAATAAGCGGTTTGCACATTTGGAAAATCAGACTTTGTTTTTCCAGCAGTAACTGTCTAGGGTCTTTCTAATTTGTCTGGGAAAATGCGAGGGGGCTGAGGTGGAGATATCAGCAATATGTTACACATATTTGCTTTTCTGCGGTTGTGTGTTTGGTGTGTGTATTTCTGTGTGTGTCCAGTGGTACAGGGCTATTTAAAAGAGTATCATTCCTCTCTTAGGCCTCACGTCCATGATCTCTCTCTTCTTCTTCAGTATTCCCATGTGATCAGTTGCCACCAGAGGCTCAGGCGCTGATTTATTAGCATGGCCTGAGCTCCTGTCCTTTGCCTGAGTGCATCTGCAATGGAAAAATTTCCTCTTTTTTTAAAAACGGCAAACTGGGAGAATAGGGCTACATCATGGTCTGACTGCCTAATACACTTCTTCTCTTTCAGTTCCCTCATTCTCCCTGCCTCACAACTTGGTTCCATAACAGATTGATTTTTAATATACAGACTGTCACTTTGACTCGATATTATGAACAGTGTCTTTACAAATTTGGACATGTCAACCCCTTCCAAAGGGACACTGTTTGAAGAAATATAGCACTTCAAAAATCTTTATTTATTATTTGAATGTAAAAGCGAATGAACTGTTTACAAACATGAAAATGTTCACAAACAAACAAATGTTCAAATAAATATTTGAACATAAACAATTATCATATTCATGTAAATGTAAGAGGCACTGATTTCATACATCCACTATAATGACCTTGGGAACAGCTGTTTAAATGTAGTGTGGCTTGTATTTCCAAATAGGCTACATTTTTGGGTCCAGTGTATCTTATAATAATATGGCATTACCATCTGATACCATCCCAGTACCATGGTCCCACCACAGTACTTTTTTTTAATGGGATGTGACATCTCTTTACATGTGGAGGAGGGTTAACTCTGGTGTGCATGGACAGCCAAGTGTTAATGCAACTCATATAATTGAGTAACAAGTGCCTGAGCATATTAGCTATTTTCCAATGAGAGGCCCCTGGCATATAATCAAAATGCACAGGACCAGCAAATCTAGATTAACTCAGATATTAATCCAGTTATTGGTACCTTCTCCGAACATTGACATTAAAAAATCATTGAGGGTGTCATAAAGGCAGCAGGATAATAATCATTACCGAATGGATGGTCTGATCCACTTACGAGAGCAGGGGACCTATTTAAAGCCTCACAGATCTGCCACCTGCAAGTGGAGAGGGGTGAGGTTACCCTCCCACAATGATATGAATTACATGGAAAATATGTGTGCGGTAAATGACTGTCTTTATTATATATTATGGCATGTCTTGTGGCAAGTGCCTACCCTTATCATTTCATTATAAGCTCAAGGAAATAACTGTGTGTTATCAAATAGTGTTTGCAGAACAAACATAGACACTAGACTTCAGGTTGTCATGATTTTTTGTTGGTTTAAAGTAACCTAAATACATTATGTACTATATTAAATTGTGTTGCACTGGTTTTTACCACACTGTGCAGTGGTCTTAATTTGGAGGTCATTAAAACTGCCAGAGTTTCTGCTCTGCTCACATATTATCACCCTTTAACACAGCTTTGCTTCTGTCCAGCAGCTGTTGACATTTCTGCAATATAGCTGCAGCATTGTGAAAATGGCTACTAATGGTTTTCAGTGGCTCAGTAACAGGCGTGGTGTATAGCTGGCATGGTAGCAGTTAAGAATTCATCAGGCTGAGGGGGGGGTTCAGTGTTTGCTTCTGCGGATGGCTCTGCATAATTGTGAGCGATAGAATGATTCTGTGATGGCTGACAGGTGAGAAACAGAGATGTCTCCAGAGGTCATTTAGGGTCCTTGCAGTCACACATGCATACAGTACATGCGAACATAAACACACAGACACAAACAAACTCAGAACAATACAGTGAATATATCTTTAGATCTATGAAATAGAAACACAATTAGTTGCCTGGAACAAAATGAAAACAAGAAAAGAAAACATGCTCTAAAAAGAATTTAGACACTTAAATCACACTTCACAAATTGTATTGCATTAAATACAAAATAATCAAGCCAAGTGGCATCTGCAAACAGATGATGATATAACTTTTTTCTTGGCCATTCTTGCAATTACTTTTAATCAACTGGTCCAAGATTATTTATTTTCTGGATGTACAAAATCAGTTATCCTCAAGTTCACACAGGTGTCCTAGTGGAGAAGTTCACCACTTAAGATATGAACAAGCTAAGACTATGTTCAGACAGCAGGCTAATCTGATTTTTTTTCCTCAAATCAGATCTTTTCAGGCAAACTGTCTGCACTATTAAATGCAAGTGATAAAATCAGATTTGCTCGTTCAGACATAACCAACCTATCTGCATGGGTTGCTTTGGTAACGACATAGGCATACCCACATGACGATGCTTTCGAAACAGATGCAGGAAAAATGGAGGTGCATCATCTCGCTCTCCAAATAAGCACCCTGTCCAGTCGCGGAGCAGAACTCCTCCATCGCACAAGAAAAACTCAGCATTGGAGGAGACTGGTAAATATTAATAATTTTTACATCACCGTTGTGTGTCACGTTAGGAGTGATGCAAAAGACCATTTGAAATCCAAATTGAACAACCAGAGCGTCCGGACTGAGACGCATCTGAAAAAAAATCAGATTTCAATCACCTCCCAATGGGGTTTCAATTAGATTCGGAAAAATCTGATTTCATGTGGATCTTTAGTGGCAGTCTGAACAAGGCCTAACAAACCTCTTTTGAAATGTTTTGTTTGAAAAATGTGCTTTTCTATATTTCTTATAATAAATGCCACTTGTTTAACCATTCTAGCTCAGATGGGTGTAAAATGAAAAAAGATCAAAACATGAATAACTATAGACTTGACCAATGCAATATAGGTATAGTGTAAAGCTTAGATCCATGTAGGCATTATGACCAAAACTGAATAAGTGCTTTGAAATTTGCAGACAAATCAGATGAGTTCCATTTTGATAATTTATTAAACATTTTGCACTGTACATATAATTGCAATCAGTAAAAACATCAAACTCAACTAATAGCCATATGTCATATTTGATTGTAAAGCTCTTGAAGAGTAGAATACAAAGAGCCTATTTGTTTACTCACAGACAAAAATATAGTGAGTAATAGATAAGTTCACATCTTTGACATATATTTTTCATGTGAACAACTGTCACTTATATGCCATATTTTTGCTAATAACTTCCCGAAAAATAAACAGAACATAAAATATCACATACCATTACTTAAAGTAGGCAATTATCTTTAAAACGAGCTTAGCGAGTATTGGTGCTGACTACCACCCCTGGAGTGGTTCGATTCCAGGGTGTGCTGAGTGAATCCAGACAGGTCTCCTAAGCAACCAAATAGGCCCGGTTGCTAGGGAGGGTAGAGTCACATGGAGTAACTTCCACGTGGTCACGATTAGTGGTTCTCGCTCTCAATGGGATTTGTGGTAAATTGTTTGTGGATTGCGGAGAGTAGCATAAGCCACCACATGCTGGGAGTCTCTGTGGTGTCATGCACAATGTGATAAGATGCGCAGATTCTGTCTCAGAAGCAGAGGCAACTGAGACTTGTCCTCCTCCACCAGGATTGAGGTGAGTAACTGCGCCACTACGAGGACCTACTAAGTAGTGAGAATTGGGCATTTCAAATTGGGAGAAAAAGGGACAGTAAAAAAAAGAGCACACAAAAAGCAATTGGATTCTCAAATCATTAGATAATCCACATAAAGTACAATGTGCACAATGCATAATGCACACAGCATCTGGCAACAAGCACGTTAGCTTTCCTGGATTAGATGATGTAATTGGAAATGCTATAGCATCGTGGAACACTGAACCAATGGTATTAAGTTCAGATTGCTCCAACCAGTGGTGATAGTGATACATCACTCTAATTACATATGGCCACTAGGAAATGTTGCCAAGTACATGACACAGACTCAATGATGATTCAAATGGCACAGAATGAAACTCATTCTTTGAAATCTCATTCATAAAATCATGCCTGCATGCAATGCAAACTTTTAGTCATTGTTGTATTTGCATGTGTAATTATTTCTTATGTACAATTATTATCTTTTTTTTTTTTTGGAGAGGATTTTGGAAAGGTTTTTGGACACTATGATCAATTATTTTTGTAACTCAATTCAATATTCAATAACTTTTGATTGTTTTGTAGTGTCAACACTAAATTTTACTCAATTACCTGTAACATGATTGGAAACAAATTAAAGCTATTTTTGAAGCAACTTTATTTACACCCTGAGGTATATAATGTAAAATCAGAACAATAAGAAAAAAACAAAAAAACAAATTGTTTTTTTTTTCAGCAGAATTTATCAAAATCTACTGTACATCATTAAAATATTTTAAAAGTTTTCTTTAAGATGATACCAAACACAACCCTCCTTGTTTTTTTTTTTATTTTATTTTTATTTTTTTTTATTTGTGTTATAAGCCTTCAGTTCTCAGTATGCAACTGAAACAAGAAATCTTTAAAAACTCCCCAAAGTTCAGATAAGACCGTAGCTCTATGGCATTGATCATCCATGTGAATCTCTCCGCTATCACGTGTATTTCCTTCGCTCTCTCTCAAAATTTCAAATATACAATGCTCACTTATGAAATCTCCATGCTCTCTCTCAGAGAGTGCCTATGAACCCTCAAAATGTGCCATGTGCATTTGTTAATCTATTATAATGCAATATTCCTCTGCCTCTGTTAATTCGTACAAATAATCTGCCTCTGAACTCAATACATGAGTTTGAGGAATCAACTTACCATTTGGCTGGTAACTTTTTCAGGAACTGCAGCATAATACATGGTTCAGTTCAATACAAGTTAAGCTCAATCGACAGCATTTGTGGCATAATATTTATTACCACAAAAAAATATTTAACAATTTTACAAATACGTTACCATGATGATGCAATGTCAACAAACCCTATAATGAATGTAAAAATTATGTGACCAACAACTTTTCAGCTCAATTAATACATAAGTTTTAATAGAATAATTAATGTAAATTAATGTTGTCTTATAAATGTTGTCAGAGGGCAGGATGCTTTGAAAACGCTTGCATTAAGGCATACAATTACACAGAGATATGGGGTACACACATATAGTAGGCTTCCCTACGGACAACAAGATCTTTACACGCGTGTCTAAATCATTGTTTTATACAGTATGGTCAGAAGGCCAATTAAGCCTTGACTCAGATCTGGGCCCTGGGGAAGAGCACTGAGACCCAGAGCCCCAGAGCTTCCTACCTCTTTTCCTCTATTCATCCTTTCCTTTCCTCCCCAAACCTCTGAGTTGATTTGGGGCACTTTTTTGTTGTAATAAGATGGCACACATAGTAGTATTGATTTTCATTTAGATAACTTAATGCTTGCAAACAATCCACACACCCGGCATTGGGCCCGGCTTAGATCTACGATTGTGCCTCGCTGTAATCTGGGGCCATTTCTCTTCCGGCCCGCTTTTTTTTTTGGATTCATTTTTCCTAAACTTAACTGATTCAGAATGGAAGGGGCTTGAGAGATATAAATGAAAAGCGATGTGGCCGTCGATCAATCACCCCGAGTGCAAACATTCCCCCACTGGCCTTTTCCCAACATTCTATTACCACCGGGTAGTTGGCCAGTCAAAGGGGAATAAAAATTACACAGAAAACATCATAAGTTAGGCTTGATTTGTCGAGCGCGAAGCCTGACAATTCCGCAGGACTTATATACCAGGGCCAGTGCTGAAAATCAGCCTTGTTATTGCTCGGGCATGTCTATAAAGATTGTTCATTTCATATAAAACAGCTACCTGTACTGAGGGCCCAGGAGCAAGAGTGATGTAGGGTATAAATATAGGTGGAAATCTATTAGTCCAGCCCCAACTGCTCAAACAAGCTTGGACTGGGCCCGCTGTTATTACCAGGCAGTGCTGGCTTGTGTGTATGTGTTAGAGCAAATTCGTGGGGGTGGGGGGTTAGTTACTGAGGCGACGGCCATCATCTCTCTGTGTTAGATGAGATGAGATAACGCGTTGATGTGTGACCGTTGCACGCCGACCACAGTGTCTGCCCACTGCTGGCTTTGGCGCAATAACCAGGCAATGGAAAGGGGAGAGAATGAGGGTCTCTACGCGGCATAACACCCTCACAGCCTTAGTGTTAAGTGCTGCTTGCCTCCTCCACCCCACCCCAACTCAAGCACTGCCTATGCAATCCACCCCAACCCCTTCCTCATCTAAACGCTCATACAATAGCAGCTAATTATGCTGAAGAGCTATTGCATGTTGTTTTATGCTTTATTGTCCATTTACTCACCGCACAAAAGCTAGCGGGCTCACTAATGCACATTTTGCCACTGCACAGGATGCAAAATCAATTTGTCAGGTCATACTGATTATTGTCATTCTGTAGAGCACACGACCCTTTGACCTTTCAATGACCCTCTGCTGTGAGTTTGGATTTTATCCAGCCATAAATGTGCAAATGATCATAACTCATTTTTTTCCACGAACCATTAAATTTAATGAAAATTCTATAAAATAAATGTAATGCCAGTCTTCTGGGCTGTTTTCAAAACATGACTCTTTTGCTGCATAAGGACTTTACCTTACTGTTCTACAAAGTATCTGGAGCGCATTCATGGCTGTGTTATCATAAAATCCAAAGAGAAAAGAACAAGTATGAATTGTATTCCCTTACAAATAATTGTGCCCTAGAGACTAAGCGTTCAAGAGATATTTGCAGTCATGTGATTTGGTAAATGTGAAGTTGGTGTAAAACATTCTGGTGTCTTCCAACCCCTCCCCCGTCTTGTCAGGGTATGACATGTGGTCCATGTGTGGACAGCTATGATATGTGTAAGTAATGCTGGTAGAACCGTGGCACTGTTCTCTTCCCCCTGAGATTTATATGGCCACAGGGGCCGGTTGCTGTGCTCCTGTACTTTCACAACACTAGTCGGGTGTGACTGTCATTATATGACAATCATAAAAGAGCTGAGTTATGAGCTGCTTTCAGTTTCTTCAGTGCTTGATGTGGGTTTTAACACATTCCTGTGCTGTTCTTCAGCCTATGAGGACATGATTGGACTGTTTTTATTTGAAGAGTAGTGTGAGAAATATTTTAAAGGAGTAGTTCACCCAAAAATGCAAATAGTGTCATTATTTATTCAACTTAATGTCACTCCAAACCTGTATGACTGATTTTCTACTGTACTGGGAATTTTTCAAAAGTCTTCATTACAGGTGGGCGATATGACCAAAATCCGATATCTTGATATGAGTAATTTTATATCATTATAACAATATATATCATTATGTAGTCTTTTTTTTTTTTTTTTTGAAAATCAATCAAAACTGGTTAATATATTAAATATCCACATTGTACACTGCTTATTTTTTTAATAATCCACTCTAAATACTTTCAAATACTTCCTCTTATATAATTTTCTTTTTATTTGAAACTTGACAATAGTACAAGTAAAAAAATAAATAAATAAAAAAAACATTCACAGACTGGAGTGAAAGTATTAGTATTATTTGTATCATTATTATAAACTTTCCACATGAAACTCTCAATTTTCTCAAAGCAATACATAAAAGAAAATAATGTATTAAATAATGTATAAAAACAAAAAAACAAAAAAACAAAAAAAAAACAATCCAACAAAAATGCATAATTTCTTTTTCTGCAAGAAGTATTTATTTTGTTGGAATTTGTTATTACTTATGCATTATTTTCTTTGTTGCGTTGTATTAAATAAATATAAACACTTGCAAAAACAATTATGACAAAATTAATGCAGAGCACACCTTTTGGCTTCATTTAAGAAGGTAAAGCAATTTGCTTGTATTACGAGTTTGCAGATGACATTTTTCTGCTCCGTGTAGGCTTTTATGAATATGCCACCGATTTCGCACCTGTTTTACTAACAAGTTCCTCTTTGTTTTTATGACTTGTTTGGGAGTCGTCCACGTTCTGTGCAGATGTTTTATTTTCAATCAGGGTTTTTCCTGGGTCAAAAATGATTGAGTAGCATGAGTGATAAATATCAGAAAGCCTGCTGGAATCTTGCACACTCCAGAGGTAACATGAAACATGGATGCGCGAGTCAGATGAGAAGCATATCAAGCGCTTATGAAGCACCAAATGTGAGATGAGTCTAACTGAATTTGCTTGGGCTATCTTTTAAACAATTGTTTTAAACAATCTTTTAAAAACCTCACATGAAGCCCTGCCCACTGATAGATGAGCCTATGCTGCACACATGGATATTTACATATCACAATATAGAGCAAAATCTCAATTGACTGACACTTAATATCCTCTCCATGACATGGTCATATCACCCAGCCCTAGTCTTTCTAGAGTTTATTTGCCATACTGCAAAATGAATATGAAAATGAAAAGTGACTCAGGTCTGTTAAGCTCGACATGTTATATATATATATATATATATATATATATATATATATATATATATATATATATATATATATATATAAAAAACCATAAAGAAAACTCAACATGGTGCATTCTAGTACAGAGAAACAAGGAAGGTCTTCAATCAAAAATAATATGTCCGTCCCAAACCGAACACTTCTGCACTATTTAACTCGGGCTCGGGCACTGGCCGCAACAGGGGAACGGCCTCCATGGCCGTGAACACTGGCAGAGACTGGGGAACTCTCCTTGGTCATGAGCACAGGCTGTGGCATGCGTGGGCACTGACTAGTTGGCCGTGGCAGATGTGGCCGACGTGTCGCACGGGCACTGGCTCATTGGCCATGTCAGGCATGTGGCCTTGGCAGGTGTGGCCGCTGGCTCATTGGCCGTGGCATTCGTGTGCACTGGCTCATTGGCTGTGACAGGCGTGGACCCCGTCTCCAGGACCCCTTCCCGGACCAGAAAAGCTCCAAAGCGCTCCTGAGATGGGCAACCTAGGCAGTCGGATGTTCGCTCCGAAGATGGTACCAAGACCACTCCGTCCCCCGTTGTAGGGCCGGGACGAGTATCCTTGTTTTCCTTATGTTCATTTGTTGCACCCCCTTTGGGTTGTGGTACCCAAATGTTCAACAAAAGAGCGATTTCCCCACTCCCTGGGTCATCCAGCTGGTGTGCGCCGTTCTCACGGCACCCTGGCCTTGCAACTCTCCAGTCCTGGTTCCCCGGACGCAGCTCTCTCGCCTCCGGCCCCGCGACTGCTCAGCCCCGAGCAAGGAGCAAGGTGAGTGCTTTCTCAGCACTCGAGCCTCGGGACGCTCTTTTGCCTCCCGACGCATTATTACCTAACCCCCCCCCCACCTCCCCCCAAACGGAGTTTGGAGGCATGGTTGTCACTTCCCAATCCGTCGCGCTGGTTGACCAGGACCGTCCAACTCGGCTACGTGATTCAGTTTGACTGGCTCCCGCCTCGTTTCAGCGGTATTCACTCCACTCTGGTGCACGGCCAACAAGCCAGTGCCTTACAAGCAGAGATTTCCACCCTGCTCCTCAAGGACACGATAGAGCCCGTCCCTCCAGCCGAGATGAAGAAGGGTTTCCACAGCCCTTCATCATACCCAAGAAAAGTAGCAAGTTGCGACCAATCTTGGACTTGCGAGTTCTCAACCGGCCATTGCACAAAATCTCGTTCAAAATGCTCACGCAGAAACAGATTCTCACCAGCGCTCGACAGTTAGATTGGTTTGCGGCAGTAGACCTGAAGGACACGTACTACCACGTCTCCATTTTACCGCGACACCGACCCTTCTTACAGTTCGCGTTTGATGGCCAGGCGTATCAGTACAAGGTCCTCCCCTTCGGCCTGTCCCTGTCCCCTCGCATCTTCACGAAGGTCACAGAGGCCGCTCTTGCCCACTAAGGGAAGTGGGCATCCGCATCTCCTCCTTTGGACTCAAGTCGCTGCTCACCACTCACATCCCTGGCAAACACAACACGACGGCGGACGCGCTGTCGAGAAAGGTTTCACCCAGCGGAGAGCGGAGGCTCCACCCCCAGGTGGTCCAGCTTATTTGGGACCGATTCGGCAAGGCACAAGTAGATCTCTTTGCCTCCCAAGACAACTCCCATTGCCCGCTCTGGTATTCTCTGACGGATGCTCCCCTCAGGACAGACACACTGGCACACAGCTGGCCCCGGGGGCTGCGCAAGTACGCATTTCCCCCAGTGAGCCATCTTGCATCGGTGCGGTGCAAGATCAGGGAGGACGAGGAACTGGTCATCTTGGTGGCCACCTACTGGCCCACCCGCACCAGGTTTTCGGATCTCACGCTCCTCGCGACAGCCCCTCCCTGGAAAATCCCCCTGAGGAAGGACCTTCTTTCTCAAGGACGGGGCACCCTCTGGCATCCGCACCCAGACCTCTGGAATCTCCACGTCTGGCCCCTGGACTGGATGTGGAAGATCTAGTAAATCTACCACCGGCTGTCGTAGACACGATCAATCAAGCCAGAGCTCCCTCAACCAGGCAACTTTACTGAACCTGCAAGCGCTTAGTAGACCCAGGAGGAGGAGGCAGACCCAGCCCTTTTGTTGCTTTGTCCGGTGCATGCTTTGCGTACCTATGTGGACCGCACACAGAGCTTTAGATCTTCAGAGCAGTTCTTTGTCTGCTTTGGCGAACGGCGGAAAGGCAACGCTGTCTCCAAACAGAGGCTAGCCAACTGGGTCGTTGATGCTATTGCCTTAGCCTATCATGCCCAGGGCGTGCCCGCCCCCCTGCAGGTCCGAACACACTCTACTAGAAGTGTGGCGTCCTCATGGGCACTGAGCCACGGCACCTCTCTAGCAGACATCTGCTGAGCAGTGGGCTGGGCAACACCCAATACCTTTGCCAGATTTTACAATCTAAGGGTTGAGTCAGTCCTGTGTTTTGTCTGAGCCGGTAGAAATCGGTAACATGGCACCGGGTGTTCCGCTTGTATCTTGCGCCCTTCACCAAAGTGATCCAGTGCGCCTTCTGTCCCAGGTCAGCCACTGAATGTCGCTGCCTGGATGTTTTTCCTCCCTAGCCTTCTCGCCCGTGAATTCAGCAGAGCAACTCGCGACTAGACCCAGTACGAGTCTCAGGGCACTGTACCAGGGTCGGGCTCCACGGGCATAGTTCCCTCGTCAGGCTAACTCAAGCTAACCCCGTGATGTTTTTTCCACGGTGCGGTCACCCTCTTGGCGGACCTTTATATCCCTCAGGCAGCCCCGCTGCCTCAGCCCTGTGCCTGTAGAGTCCCCCCTTCATTTGGCTGGACCTACCACCGCGCCGTATCCCACGTCCAGCTTCACAACCCTTGTGGTGTATTTGCCACACATTACCTCCCCCTGGACTGGGCAGGGTGTGGCCTCTGTAGGGTCTTCCCCTCCTGATAGGAGAGGAAATTTGCGGGCCGGACAGCTACCTTGCCTCCGGTCCCGGCATGCCGGCGTTGACGAGTTCTGAAGACGCCTCCTTAGGCCTCTTCCTCAGTCTCAAAGTCGCCCCCTGCCGGGTGTGTGGATCAGGGTTAATGCTTCGAGTCTTCTCTCAGCACCGCTAGCCTCGGGACACCTGCTGCACCCGACAGGCTCTTCTGCTCCCCCCGGGGAAAGACTGCCTTCCCCGACTTAGGTTGGGCCCCAGCCGCTTTACATCCTATGTGAGAGATATAGTGAGAGAGAAGGCCGCGGATCCTGGGCTTGCTCCCATGCTAGCATGTAACACCTTTTTCTCCCACAGGGGTGCAAGAAAACCCAAGGTGGGTATGCTAAATCTCTTTGAGGGGGCGTTGGGGAGGGCTACGTGCACTCGGTACAGGTGCCTCTAACACGCAATAGCCTGCTTTGCCCCCAACGAGACGTTGTGTCCCTCCTGCCATGGCACTAGTCCTAGCACTGTGAATGGCCGTTCTTCATCCTTTCGGCTCCTCAGTGCAAAATCCTGAATGGCATTCACTGCCCCGCTTCCCTTTATACCTGTGTGTCTGGGGCGGGGCATGCAAATTCTGTCTGCCAACTTGACAATGGCCTTTTCTCAGGTTCAAAGGTACGATTCGGTGTCCAAGAAGACCCCTTGTGTCACTTCCTTCCACACAACGTCAAAACGGTTACAATAGTAACCATGATGTTTTGCGTGACAAGCACCAATCATTTCAACATACATTATTATGTTGACATTTAGGAGAGTGACAAAAAACAAAAACAAAACAAAAAAAAAAGCACTTTTATGTGGCTCTTCAACATGAAACCAGTCTAATGGTGCAGTTTTCAGGATGCATCGCCCCGTGTCAAGTTTCAACCTATTCAAAATATATATAGGATATTAATATTAATAAATGTTTTCAGCATGTTGTATTAGTATTTATTTATAACCCCTCAATTATTTTAGATACAGTACCTATAATATTGTTATTTACACAGGGAAAATACTTATTAAATCTACTTTTGTTACGTATTGTATTTTAATGGGCATTTAAGTTATTACTGCTGACAGTTAAGTGAAGAAAACAAGGTTTAAACATCAACTGTAACAAGATCAGATTGAAGTTCATGGCTTTTTAACACTTCTCTGTTCAGATTTGAAGGCTGCTTATTGGACCATTACGGGTAAACGTCATATTATGCGACAACACTTTACAGAGAGCTTACGACCTACTAGTTAAATCTTGCTTTAAGAACAGGTGGTGCAACCAAATTAAGCACTGGCATAGTTACAAACTAACTAGTAGTTACTAAGTCCTTAGTGTGAACTTTATGTCCTAACTTAAGTGAGAACTTAAACACAGCTGGTGCAACCCTACCCTGGTGACTTTAGAACTGTTGCGACCAGACCACATTATACATTGATAAAATGGTAAGAAAAGTCATAAAACTATATCCAGTATGTTTTATTGGTTACACTCTCTGCTGGTCACTCAAGAGCTGCTGTGCATGTCTCATTGTACTGTTGCAACACTTCATGCACTCAGTGGTTGCAGCTTCCATATCTAGCAGAAGGGGCTGAGTAACCTGGTGGTTACAATGTGTTACTATTCAGAAAAAAAATATTGTAAACAAAGGAGAATGTAGCAACAAGTGAAACTTCAGTGAAGACTGCATCTTAAAAATGTGAGTTGAATGCATTACCATCACCCACGCTGTGTGAATATATTAATTATTTTAGATATTAGTGTTGAACTGATAACAACACATCACGTGCATTTGAAATGCCACTCCCATCAGCTAAGCAACTAATGCTCCCACATAGTAAAAAAAAAAAAAGTTGAAAAAAAGGTATGTGTTCCATTTGGGATGAAATTACACCTTGAAAATTCACACACTACATGGCTGAATGCATAGTGTATTCTGTAAGTGCATAGTGTGTAACTGTTTAAACTGCCACTGCTTTATATTTATTTTAAAAAAAAAATCTAACAACCATTAAAACTACTTTCAGAAATTCAGAAGTATTAAGTTTGTCCCCAATCTTTTAAGAGTATTGTTTTGTTTGGCCTCGGTGCAAAGAAAAAAAATAATAATACAGCCACTCACAGCAACAACTTTAAAGCGTACGAAATTTTTTCAATGTTAAAATTATTTTTATGTGTCCCAGCTTAATATTAAGTCAAGCCATTTGTAGGTTGTTCGTTCTTTCTTTCTTTCTTTCTTTCTTTCTTTCTTTCTTTCTTTCTTTCTGCCTCTCATCCTGGACTCCTCTCCTGCTCTTTCCCTGATGCCCATGTCCTGAATGTCAGATGTAGACGTAGCCCTGTACACGACAGCTCATCCTCAAACACCTCCAACTCTCCTTACCCACCATGCTGGCTGCAGCCGTGGCTCTTCTCCCATAAGCGTCACCTTGTGTCATGTCACTTGTTGCATTAACCCAAGTCAAAAGGGAAGAGTGCAACAGAGGGTCCGCTGACATGGCACAGGGTGACGCTGACTCAATGCACACTGGCACTCTGACAGGAAGTAACTTATCCACTATCGTCACAAAGACAGGTCGGCTCAAAACATTGAAGGAAGACTGAGAGATGAGAGTACGGATAGAGAGACTCCTTCAAGACTTGGCGGCTTGACTGACAGATGGTCTAAACGTTGCATTCTGAGCGCTCTGCCTCACACTGGGAGGTTGATTTTGAGTCTAATATCTCAGAGCAATGGTGTTTGGAACCCTGTTGAGTCACTTAGGATCATAGAGGACAATTCAGTCCTTGTGTGAAAGAAGAAGAGAAAAAAAGATACTGTAAAGTCTTGATGATAATAGTATAAAAAAATAGTACTACATTATCTTAATTAAGCCAAGGTTGGGCTCTGTAGGGTGGTTAGGCACTGGAGTCTGTCACTACTATACATTTATGTGACTGGATGTATTTTGGGGGCTTTGCAGAAGGTTTGGACAGTGAGTGTATATGGCCAGCAGGCAAGGAAATAGTAGAGTGTGTGTGTGTGGACATGTGTCGGTCCACCAGGCCCAGGAGGGTCCCAGGAGAGCCATTATTTGAGTCTTCATGTGCTGTGTGATATTCGTTTGGGCCGGCAAGACCCAGGGGCTACCCTTCCCCTCCCCTCCACGGCCCACATGGATCAACTCTCTCTCTCACACAGTCAATAAAAACCTATTGCACATGCAGGAGGTCCAGCCTACAGGTGACATCTTTATCCTGCAGGGAGTACCGGCCCCAACATTAAAGAGCAGAGAGTAAATTAAGACAAATAATAGCCATAATCTCCTGTAGTAGATTCCCACTCTTAGCCTTTTACACACTGAAACGATTCTTAAACTCTCTCAGACCAATGACAAAGCCTAAGGATCCCTTTTTTTCATATGCTGGTGACCGGCAAATAATGGGGTTTGAATGCTAGTCTACAATATAAGATGCTGGTGTGCTGTGTTCAGCAAGGCTTTTTGAATGTCATAACAAGAATTCCTTCGTTAACCAAATATACTGGTCAGAAACAGAGATATGCTGGCCCAAAAGCTAGTCCAGTAATAAAACCCAGCACTATATACCAGCCTAGACCAGCATGGGGAATTTTAGCTGGGTTCTTATGGATGTGATTTGGTTTAACATTTTTCCCCATCATTTTCCCTCCTCTCCCCTACTTACACAGCTCATGAGCATGCCATTTGCCAGCACAGAGAGCCTTTTGAAAGCTCTGGAGGAGATTTGAGGAGACTGAGTTGGACCAAAGACATAAATAAGCTTTTAGCTCCCATGTACAGCTCTGTACAGGTGCAGTGACGCTGTCATGTCCTCGCACACACACCTTCTTTATTTACATATCCAGATGGATTTTCACACCCTAGTTTAGGGGGACGAGGTGTCGCTGGTGTGAACATGTTTCTGGCATGAAGTGTCACAGTGGGGGGTTCATGATCTGGCCTCCCACAAGGCTTCATCAACACCAGCAACATTATTATCTTTTCTATAAGAGTCACTATATTGCAAGATTATTTAGTGTAGACTGAATATTATGAGTAATGTGTGGAGACCTGTCTTAATGCCATGATTTTAAAGTATCTAAATGCTATACAGTACACCATAGCACAATGTTTACATATGTATAGTATTAGTATATATAATAGGAATGCAAACATGTACAGTATGTATTAAAGGTGAACTGTGTAATTTCTACACCACTTTTGAAATCTGTTTGTGTCAGCGTTATAACAACATTGGCACGCACGCACAGGTACAGTCTCTCTCTGGTCTCTCTCTGCCACTCTGATGCCTCATGCGGATACAGGTACAGTCTCTCTCTCCCGCAGAAAGACACAAGACCACGCCCCCATCACCACACTTTCCAACTGAATTTACAAACTAAAGGCAAAACATTTTAAAAGGACAATATCTATCCATCCATCCTGTCTGTCGGTCTGTCTGTCTGTCTACTCTTGATTATGTTTTGAAGAACAGATGAAAGAAAAGTCATTGATTTGTGTCTGATTCACCGTGTGTTCAGAGGCGCTCTGCCAATTATGAGCGCAGCACGAGTGCTTCTCTGAAAAATCTAAGTGGCTGGAAAAATTGGGCATTCACTAGCCACTGTGGTTGTTGGGATAAAAAGTTAATTTCTTACCCTGGATTTGGTGTATCATATTTGTTATCTTTCAAAAGGTAAAAGTATGTTCCATGCACACAGGACCTTTTTAATGACACATTATCTGAACAATTTCTATCTAAATTGTACTTGAGACAGTGTCAAATTGCTGCATTTTCTTCAATGGAACAGTTTACATATGAATGGATTTAGAAACGATTTACACAGAAACTTTTTACACAAAAACTTACACAGTTTCATAAATAAGTCCCACGCACACTTAAGCTGTGGTATCTCAGTCAATACTTTGCCCTTTGATATTTTCTCTGTATGATGTGTTTACAAACACAAAAACCCTATGACAGGAAACAGAAAAGGAGACAGAGGAGGAGGAGGGGGTGGAACGAAAATCGGGAGCGATTTAGCATTCAGGTTGCACTGCAATTAAGACAGAATGCAAACGGATCCTCCCAGTTTGAGCAAATTCCCCTTAAAAATGTATCACAATGTGCAGACGTCCCTGACAGGCCAACATTATCCTCCGAGTTACAATTAATTACCCCCACGTCCACCTCTTGCATTACATTTCCATAACTTAAAAGGAGCAAAGACCTGCCAGAGGAACGTGCAGGTTAGTTAAGCATGCCAAAGAGCGAGTTCAGCACAACACTAGTCTAAGAGATTCAACAGATAATGAATGACCACAAACAAAGCTCATTTTTCAAGAAGTTTACATGTCACGACTTCTTACAGCACATGGCGGTGGCACAGTTGAAATGCTTTAACGAAACGTCCATCTGGATATAGTGGGGAAGTTTCTTTTGTTTGTTTGTTTTGGTTAGCTTGTGGAGCACTGGTGAGCCTTGTTTCCTACCTCCATTATTTTTGTTTGGTGTTCTCCAGTAGCCTCTCATTTATAATGGGCTGGGGAAGAGGGAGATAAAGTAGATGGGGTGTTGAGACAGAGTGAGCGGTCACACTGCAAGTGGATGCCTGACATGTTCTATACATCTTTCCACAGGAGCACTCATTAAACAAATACCGCTTGATATATAGCTCTCAAGAAATGAATTTTTACCTCTGTGTGCAGGAGCTGTTCTTGTCTGATCTCTAGGGCTTTAGGAAATATACACACTTACTCGCACACACATACTCAATGAGGGCTTTGGCTTATCCTGCTGTTTGTATTACTATGCTGTATGTTTTATTTGACGTCAAGATGACTCAGTTGCTCTTTAAAGGGGTTCACAGAACATGTACATCATCAGCTGTATATAAAGTAGAAGACGTTTCTGATTAAACATATCATGAAAATCAATAATTAGTTTAGCTGACCAAGATATATTTTATACGCATCACTGCAGTTGATTGTTAAAGGGATAGTTCACCCAAAAATGAAAATTCTTTTATCATTTACAAACCCTCATTTGTTTCCAATCCTATAGACTTTTTTTCAGAAACACTTTACAATGAGGTTCCAGTCGTTAACATTAGTTAAAGAAATATTTCAGATTCAATACAACTTGGGCTCAATCGACAGCATTTGTAGCATAATGTTGATTAACATATTTAGACTCGTCAATACTTTTAATTTATAATGAAAGCATTTTAGAGCAATTTTTAGAGCATTTAAAAGACAGAAATGTAAAGTTTATAATTTTATAAAAGTACTTGCATGAATTATACTATTACAACTTGTATATTATTTGAGCTGTAAAGTTGTTTAAATGTACATTTTTACGGTTGTTTTAGGATTTTAGTGTTTACGCCATTACTCGTCATGGCAATGAAATTGTAAAATTTGACAACTTTACACAGAAAAGTTTAGTAAGTGATTTCATCACACTAACATCATGTTGACATGCATATTATTTATATTTTGTGGCTATACTTTTGAAACTGTGAGTATTTCAATGTTTAAAAATTGGCCCCCGTTCACCTCCATTGTAAGTGCCTCACTGTGACCCAGATATTTGCTTTTTTTAAGAAAAAGAAGTACAAGTCAAAACAAATCAACATTATTCCATAAATGCTGTTGATTAAGCTTAACTTGTATTCTTAACTCATAATCACACCTGGAATATTCCTTTAATGCATTAGGTATCATGAACTATTCACAATGTATTTTCATTGCATCTTTTTCCCCAACACAAAGAGGACTGAGTCTGTCCTTCTGCCTAACATATCCTTTTATGTTTCAAATTAAGAAAAAATACTATGGGTTTGGAAAAACATGAGAGTGTGTAAATAACAGAGGTGGGTAGAGTAGCCAAAAACTGTACTCAAGTAAAAGTACAATTACTTCAAAAACATAATTAATCAAGAAGAAGTAAAAGTACTAACATAAATAATTACTTGAGTACGAGTAATAAAGTATCCAATTAAAAGAGTAACTCGTTACTTTCACAAATTACATAATATACATTTACTCCCCTATATTTCATTACATAATACACATTTAACATGTATTATATAATTATTATTATTATTAATGGAAATTCAATCATCATTCATCATCATGTTGTTCCAAACCTGTATGACTTTCTAGTCAGTCCCCAACATTCTGTCTAACATATTTTGTGTTCCACATAATACAAAGCCTTACACTGGTTTGGAACAATTTGAGGGTAGATAAATGATGACAGACTATTAAATTATGGCTGAGCTGTCACTTTAAAGGGAGAGTTCCCCCAAAAATTAAAATTCTCTCATCACTTACTCACCCTCATGCCATCCCAGATGTGTATGACTTCCTTTCTTCTGCAGAACACAAATTTTAGCTCTGTAGGCCAAAATTTTGATGCTCTAAAAAGCACAAAAAGGCAGTTAAAAGCAATCCATAAGACTCCAGTGGTTTAATCCATGTCTTCAGAATTGATATGATAGGTGTGGGTGAGAAACAGATCAATATTTTAAATGTTTTGCTAGACAGCAGGGGGCGATAGGCTGAGAAGTATGTGACTCACCAAAAACACCAGAAGAATGTGAAAGTGATCTGTTTCTCGTCCACACCTATCACATCGCTTCTGAAGATACTGATTTAACCACTGGAGTCTTATGAATAATTTTTATGCTGACTTATGTTTGTTTGTTTAGCTTTAAAATGTTGCCACCCATTCACTTGCACTGTATGGACCTACAGAGCTGAAATATTCTTCTAAAAATCTTCATTTAAGTTCAGCAGATGAAAGAAAGGCATACACGTCTGGGGTTGCATTAGGGTAGGAAAATAATGAGAATTGTAATTTTTGGGTGAACTATCCCTTTAAGGGCTCTTGTCAGATCTGGATGAATTTGTCATGAAAATGTCACACAAGGACATTATATATAATGCTGAAATATAAACCAAAGCAAGATCATTCTTTATTAATGCATACTTTTTCTATTTCATAGCTTTTAAAGTCCTGTGTGGATTCTTATTTCAGTGTAGTTACAGTTTTCAGTGTCATAAGTATTTAGATCGTTAGTTCTGTACAGAAGTACCACTGCTCTCTAAATACTGAGTACAAAACCTACGTAGGGCACCAACCCTGATCGTGGAACACTTGCAGTGTTTGAAACCGCCCCCTATCCACTATATAGTGCACTATTTCGAGTTTTCGCTATTTTGTAGGAGTGTCTGAATTCTGAGTGAGCCACTCGTTCCCTACTTTTGTTCACTCATTCTTACCCACAATGAACTCTAATTTCAAATGTACATTTCAAGTACACTTGATGATGGTTAATCTCCCACAATCCACCACAGAGAAGACTTACGAGCTAGGAGTTTACTTCACTCCTGCAGTGTTTCATTCAGCATGCTTAATGTAGTAAATTACTTTTTGACAAATCATTACTGGACTAAAATAACAATATATAGAGAGACAAAACATACAGATACATTTTAAATTGTACTCTTTATTTGATCAAATGTGTTTACTCTATTTATTAACACACAGTATATATATTAAAAATGACAAACAAAATGAAGATTTATTGTATAAAAATATTATTTAATAAGAATAACAAATAAGGCCCAAGTATTTCATATGTGACGTTTCTGTACCAGCCCCAGAGCTCCGACACTCACATCTGAATTCACTCATTTCGTTCACTTACTGCTGAGATATAGTGCACTAACTGTCATTCAATATATAGGAAATAGTGAATGAGTTAGCGATAGGACACAGCCACTCTTGTCGTGACGATTGCCTTGAGCACATCACACACGCGCACACCGTGCTGTGCACACCCAGAAATGCTCTGCTCGCGCTCCAGTTGTCGATCTCGCAAATGGCAGTAATTTACACTTAACTCGGATGTTTATATGGATTTATACAATTAATCCACTTGAAATAGCTGCGATAGTTTCCAGTACCCCTGGAGGGCATGGAGTAAATACTGCTTATTTACATACATACATACATACATACATACATACATACTGCTTATGATATGCGAGACAAAGCACACTGATATATTGCTGCACTGATTTAAAAATGTACACTTAAAAACTGATGTCATAAGAGCTCAGTTACAGAATGACCCTGAAAATTACCATCTCATTACACAGAAAAGCCCCCGTTAGAATTAGAGCCAAAATTTACCTCTGCGTGCTGCCTGAAGTTGGAGCTGTGACTTTAATCTTGAAATATCAGCTTGTCTTGGTGTTAAAACAAGGCATTGCATGACGGAACTATTATTGTTTTCACTGTGTGGAGCGAAGAAAGTGTTTCACTTTGAAGCTTCAATAATGACTTGAGTGACAGTCTCACCACGCGTAGCTGTGAACTTCCACTCTCGTAAAGTCCCATTCAATAATCTCTCAATAAATTACACATAAATTCAAATTAAACCCAGTAATGTAATGACAGTAATGCCACACATTGTAAAGAAGTAAAAGTACAAAAAAAAAAATAATTAGAAATTTACTTGAGTGAGAGTAAAAAGTGCCCACTTTTAAACCTACACTAAAAGTAAATTTTCTCCCAAAATGTTACTCAAGTAAATATAGCAGAGTAAATGTAAGAAGTTACTACCCACCTCTGGTAATAATGATTACATTTGCTCATTTTGGGGTGAATATTACATGCAAAAGTGAAATACAGAGATATTGTATAAATAGCATACATATTTTGGCTGTTTTTTAAAATAGACAGTATCTGAATGACACATTCTAGAAACTAAAAAATTACCTTGTAATGTTAAATTATATTTGTCATTTTAATTTCTTTACTGTAACTGGGGTAATAATCTTCCTATGTCAGTATTGTCAAGAAGGTCTAATTCATAAATCATAATTTAATTTCACACAATCATTTGGTATTTTAATTGAAATCTCAGAGCATATGCCATGAAGGGGACCCAGTAATGAATTTGATCCTAATTTGCTGATGTGGTGACTTCAGTATCTGAAATGCACAGATCAACATTTATCTATCTATATATATATATATATATATATATATATATATAGAGAGAGAGAGAGAGAGAGAGAGAGAGAGAGAGAGAGAGAGAGAGAGAGAGAGAGATTTACTTTTAAACTGTTATTTATAAGTTAAGTCATAACAAAGAATAAGCCCCTAAAAGGGCCCCACATATGTGTTCAAACCTGGTCCCTTCTAATATGTTGTGCTTTCAGAATGGCGTGTTGCATGTCCTCTATGCCAGGGGTCTGCTGAACACATATCAGCCCAAACATACCATACATCTTGATACTCATATACAAAACATCCTCTTTTCTTCTCAACCCTTCAATGAGGGGTCATGTTCAAATTTCCAAACATCTGATCTAAAATGTACTTTACAACATAAAAGAGAGCTTGAGTAAGTGGGCGTCTCTTGCCTTGTGCTCCATATGCATCTGTTAAATGACTTGCTGATCTCATTAAATAAAGCTAATGTACTTATGGAGACAGTACATCATTGTAAGTGTTGGGGGGATGGAGGGAAGGAGAGGAGACAGGCTGGGGATAGAGAGCGGGAGAAAGGAGTGGAGCAGAATGAGGTGAGGTGGCTGCTGGTCAGTGGAGATGTCTCAGGCCCATAAATCTTGGCCTCTTCCTGCCTAGTTATTGTGTATTTCTTTTGGCCAGAGATTGATTGTAGCAGGGGAGAAGATGAATTTGCCCATGGACCTTCTTTTCTTCCTCTCTCTCTCTCTTTTTTTTAGCTTCTGATGCTTGGCCAAGGTGATAATGCTCTCGATTTTTTTTTCCTTTTATTTGTCGCCCCCCCCCCCCCCCACCACCACCACCACCACCACTTTGCCCTGTTCTTTCCTGAGATCATTTGTTTTGGATTAGAAACAGCGTGCTGAAAATGGGAGCCATGGGGAGCTGCACATGGAGGTCACTGGCAGTAGAAGAGACCGTGGCAGCATACAAGTGTCCCTGGTGAGATGTGAGCATGTAGCGTGCACATACAGTACACACACACTCACAATGGCACACCAATGTACACAAGACATACAAATCAGCTCTGGCTATGTACTCCTGGCCCTGGGCAGATCTGCCAGGTTTGATCCTGTGGGACAGAAACTAGACGCTCACGTCTGGATGTTCCAGCACATGCAGACACATCATAATTGAACGCTTACTTTGTGCTCTGAGCAGCAGCAGTCACTGATCCTCCTTTTGCTGGCACTGCAGCTGAGGGAGCCTCTCTCTTTTTCTGTCTCTCTCTCTCTTTCTCTCTCTCTCTCTCTCTCTCTCTCTCTCTCTCTCTCTCTCTCACTCTCTCTCTCTCGCTGCCTTTAACCTAGAACGTGCTCATACATGATCCCTAAAAATAGGGCTCTGGCACTGTATCAAATGTAGATCAGAGCCACTGGATTAGTTTTGAGGCCAAGCCTTAACCATGTGAGCATATCGATCCACAATACAACACATTCTACAAAATGTAAGGCATGTAAAGTTCTGCACCTCTAGTTTCACCACTTGGAATTGCAAATATAACTAGATAGGTAAAGTTTGTCAAGACAAGTGATGATTTATGCTGAAAGTTTAAGCTACTTTTGTTTGAAAAGTTTAATGGTTATACAAACATTACAGTCAACAAGACAAACAACCAGCAACCAGCTAGTCACATGCATGGTCAGATAAACAGTCAGACAAACCGTCTATTGCGACATTCACACTAATACATTTTTATAAACAAAAAATCAATCATGAAACAAGAGCAGAACAAAACTTTGTGTAAATTGTTCATTAAGCAGTTCTTACATAAATTCTCTGATTCATGAAAGTTTTCCGTATTTTCAAAATGTTAGTTGGTATAAAATAAATACACCTGCTCCGGACCATATGTAAATTTTGCAAAAGACATCCGAACGTGTTGTGTTCTTTCAGGCAAACTGTCATGACAATGTTTTGATAGAAGTGAAATTAAATAAGTAATGAAAAAAAAAATTAAAATTAAATTAAATAAACTTACAAAAATAACATATATTTAATGGAGCCTATTATGCCTATTTTTACAAGATGTAACATAAGTCTCAGGTGTCCCCAGAATGTGTCTGTGAATTTTCAGCTCAAAATACCCCACGGATCATTTATTATACCTTGTTGTAAATGCCTCTTTTTAAGATGTGGCTTATGGGATTTTTTTTGTATATTTGAGTGTCCACTTAGGGAAAACTGTAAGTCCCATCAGTTAGAAAACACATAACACACAATGTCAGAACAGCCTGATGGTCTGTGCCAAGTTTGGTGGATGTAGTTGGAAATTTTTTGGAGGAGTTACATTTGATAACTTGGTCTTGGTTTAGGGATTTTGGAAAAGCCCTAAACAAAGTGTGTAGGATAACTGTATGTTGGATTTGCCAAGTAAAGCCAATCCAACATAATGAGCATTGTTTGAAAATACTTCCATAGACATGCCATTGGTTTAGCCAATGTGGCTGTGTCTGGCTGCTCAGGATGCTCGAACAAATAGAGCAATGTTTTGATAGCGCCAAAGAACTAGAGGTTTTACACTTTTTAGGAAAATCAGCTTACGCTGAATGACTTGCTTATTGTTGACTCTGCATATTAAACTGGGACAGGAGCAGGTATTACATCTTTAAGAGAAAATTACTTTTCATCTTTAGAATAATTAATCTCACAATGTTTTCCTAAAAATAGACCAATCACAGTATATTGATTTTGGTTCAAGCCCTCCCAAATTAACTGACTATGGGCTACTTTCCTGCTTTTATCCTGTGTCTTTCATACACCCACACCCACAAACACAAACAAACACACACATTCTCAAATGAGAGCCGATAGAGAAAACTTTGAAAGTCACGCGAGGCTCACTTTTTCCCTTTTCCTCTCTCTCCCTGGCTTTGACCTTTCTGCAACGTTGCCCCGTATTCACTGCTTGTCAGCACATGCTTTGTCCCGAGTCATCCGTCTCTGTCATCCATCACTCCTACCCTGAATCCCCTCCGTCCCATTAGTCCGGGATGAGAGAGAGAGAGAGGTAGAGGGTGGGGCGCCGGTGAGACCCATAGCCTGCGGGATCATTAGTGCCCCCCTACTATATCGGATTGTCGTTAAACCGGTGCACAGAGGAAGTCCAGGTGGCCTGTTGTTATTTATAACAAAGGAAACAACACAGCAGAACCATCTGACATCAGGCCCGCATGGACTGACCATGCCGCAAGATTGTGTATGTTTGTGTGCATGTGTTAGAAGTGTAGGGGTTTTCATCATTGAAGGACAGCTAAAAGTGGACCTCCTCTCTTTTACCCTCTCCATTCCCGGTAGGCCGAGAGCAGGGGACTTATTGAACAGATGTTGGGTACACCGTCACCAGGAAGATTGATTATTTTAATTGCCAACACTTTGCTTTTTTGTAGCATCTGAATACTTAATGTCAGGTTTTGAAGGATGTTACACTGGCTGATCTTTATACCCCTAAACTCTACCTTTCTCTCTTTTCTCTTTCTATCTCATTTTCATAAACTCTCACTCTTAAAGAAATAGTCCACACACAAATGTATGGACCATTGTGTTGTTCCAAACCAGTATGATTTTCTTTCTTAAGAAGAATGCAAAAGGAGATGTTTAAATGATTATTCTGGTTTGTCTTTCAATACATGGCAGTGAATAGTGCCTCACTTTAAAGGACCCAAAAAAATAATAAAAGATGTTAATGCTATTCATGCTTCATATTCCATGCCTTTTGAAGCCATAAAATATGTTTTGGTTAGAAAAATCTGTAATTTAACCCAAAAATGCATAGCAGTATGTGGGTCAAAATGACACATTTTTTACATGAACTGGACATCTGACGCTTCATGTATTACGGAACTTGGATCATGTGAATAGACAATTTTTTGTTATTTTTTTATTATAAGAGAGTTTGCATCACTTTCTCCTAGAGTATGTGGTCGTATATGACCCAAATGTCTTTACTAAGCTATGTAATGCTTAACAGTGGTATTGCATGAGTAATGCATAATTTTTTTTTCTTTTGCCATCTGTTATATATTTAAATATATGCCAAGTTCATTTTCATATTTTTATGTAGTTTGCAAGTTTAGCACGTTTAGAAGCATTCAGCTGATGCTTTTATACAAAGTGCATGACATTATACCCATTACAGTGATGGTTCCCTTATGGAGCCACCTGAGGTTAGATGCCTAGTTTACTGCAAGGGGACAACGTTATTAGCTTCTCGATCACTCCAGTGTTTGACGATATATTAAATTGTCACTATATAATTGCAATGGTTTTGCTAACAATATCAAATTAAGCAATATTGTGAATGTGAATATTGTGAGGTATTAATTTAATTAGCTTTATTTGGCCATTAAGTTTCAAAAGGAGCACATCGGTAGACTATTTTCACAATCCTTCACATGATCCTACACAATTAATCAAAAAAACATAAAAATGGCGATATGGTAATACGTGATTAGTAAATTGTAAAAGGTGTTGATTAAAAACAGATACACATGCTTTTGTGCACTTAGGGCACCTACACGCTAGTGTTTACAGTGCATCAGAGAATGCAACAAATTCATATATTTCAAAAGGGTTGGTGTGTCAGAAGCATCACAAATGTTTGCGATAGTGACGCTCTGACTTGTAACCTAAAGTTATGAACATTTAAACTTGTGCTGCGATGCACTCGGACATGCATTGATCAATGAGAATCTTGGAAAAGTGGGACTAGCTTTGCTGTAAAATTGGAAAACATGGAGGACAAGCTCATACATGCGGTGTATGCATTTCCTGCAAAGCTACAAAGACAGTTATTGTAGAGGGAGAGCCTGAGAAGTGTTTACTGGTAGGCCTTCATTGTCAAAAAGATAAATCTTAGATAGCCATCTCTATATAAGCCACTGGATTGCTGCTTGTTTTCAAACTGATTTGCATTCTCATCTCATAGCAGTCGGAGCGTGCATGTGCCAACCACACGTGTACTGTATGTGCACACAGTCAAATGATGTATACTTTAAAAGGCTCACGTTCAACTGTACGCAGACGCTAAGCGTTCACATCAAAACCGAAATATACTTTGGGCTTAAGCGGGTGATGGGATCATGAGCTTGTGTTTTTTCATGCTTTTAAAGCAGTTTACATGCACTGTGTAAGAAAAGTACTGCAGATTCAAGCATTCAAGTTATTATACAAATCAACAAATGCAGCACAGTATGACAGAAAATGAGGCGATGACATAGTTTCACCAGATGCGGAGCAAATACAAACAGCATCTTTAGTGTCAAAATAAAAGCCCCAGTTGAAGGTGAAGTAAATAAGACAGAAATTTACAAATTTAATGTGAAACAAATCTAATCCTCAAAATAATTCAGGATTATAATAATAAACTTGACTGGATCTCACAGTAACAATTTAGTACCATGCAATATTGAACTGGGTAGTACCTTTAGCACCTTTCCATTAATATATATGAAGGAAAGTAATGCGTTTGATTATGCTACTGTTAATCATTTTAGATTAAATACACATCCAAATAAAAAAAAAAAAAAAGTGCATATTAATAAATCTCATTCTCCCTTGTGTTCATTTAATAAAATAAGATAGACTGCCTTTAAAAATATTACATTTGCTTGGATTCTATGACTGTTTGAATGAAATTATGGTTCCTCTAATAAAAATAAAATATTAAGTCATTCCAGAGCAAATACATACAGTGCATCCGGAAAGTATTCACAGCGCTTCACTTTTTCCACATTTTGTTATGTTACAGCCTTATTTCAAAATGGATTAAATTAATTATTTTACTCAATTCTACAAACAATACCCCATAATAACAATGTGAAAGTAGTTTGTTAGAAATCTTTGCAAATTTATTAAAAATAAATCATATGTACATAAGTATTCACAGCCTTTGCTCAATACTTTGTTGAAGCACCTTTGGCACCAATTACAGCCTCAAGTCTTTGAGTATGACGGTACAAGCTTGGCACACCTATTTTTGGGCAGTTTCTCCCATTCTTCTTTGCAGGACCTCTCAAGCTCCATCAGGTTGGATGGGGAGTGTATGTGCACAGCCATTTTCAGATCGCTCCAGAGATGTTCAATCAGGTTCAAAGTTGTCCCGTAGCCACTCCTTTGTTACCTTGCCTGTGTGCTTAGGGTCATTGTCCTGTTGGAAGATGAACCTTCGCCCCAGTCTGAGGTCCAGAGTGCTCTGGAGCAGGTTTTCATCAAGGATGTCTCTTTACATTACTGCATTCATCCTTCCCTCGATCCTGACTAGTCTCCCAGTTCCTGCCACTGAAAAACATCCCCATAGCATGATGCTGCCACCACCATGCTTCACTGTAGGGATGGTGTTGGCCAGGTGATGAGCGGTACCTGGTTTCCTCCAGACATGACGCTTGCCATTCAGGACAAAGATCAATCTTTGTTTCATCAGACCAGATAATTCTGTTTCTCATGGTCTGAGAGTCCTTCAGTTGCCTTTTGGCAAACTCCAGGCGGGCTGTCATGTGCCTTTTACTTAGGAGTGGCTTCCGTCTGGCCACTCTACCATACAGGCCTGATTGGTGGAGTGCTGCAGAGATGGTTGTTCTTCTGGAAGGTTCTCCTCTCTCCACAGAGAAATGCTGGAACTCTGTCAGAGTGATCATCGGGTTCTAGGTCACCTCCCTGAATAAGGCCCTTCTCCCCTGATCGCTCAGTTTAGCCGGGCGGCCAGCTCTAGGAAGAGTCCTGGTGGTGCCAAACTTCCATTTATGGATGATGGAGGCCACTGTACTCATTGGGACCTTCAATGCTGCATAAATGCTTCTGTCCAATTCCTTGGACTGTATGGTATGGTAAGTGCTCTGACATGCACTGTTAACTGTGGGACCTTATATAGACAGGTGTGTGCCTTTCCAAATCATGTCCAATCAACTGAATTTACCACAGGTGGATTCCAATCAAGTTGTAGAAACATCTCAAGGATGATCAGTGGAAACAGGATGCACCTGAGCTCAATTTTGAGTGTCATGGCAAAGGCTGTGAATACTTATGTACATGTGATTTTTTTCGTTTTTTATTTTTAATACATTTGTAAAGATTTCAAACAAACGTCTTTCACATTGTCATTATGGGGTGTTGTTTGTAGTATTTTCAGGAAAATAATGAATTTAATCTATTTTGGAATAAGGCTGTAACAGAAAACAAACAAACAAACAAAAAAAAAAAAAAACCCTGAGAGGAACCTGGCCTTTGGCTTTATGTTATTTGTACACAATACAATATTATTCAGTGGTTTGAGTAAAAAACGATCAGCACACAATTTTTTTGCCCTCTTCCCCAAGTTTCACTTGCATGTTATCTTTAGCAGTCTTACCAGCTTATCCAATGCACAAAAGTGCTGTGCTCATAGCTGTTTACATTTCAACGTCATGTTTAGAATTACATGAAGGTGAGTACATTATGACAGAATTTTCATTTTTGGGTCAACAAACCCTTTAACTTGAACTCTGTCTCAACCTCGAATGCACAAGTGTTGTAGTTGGCACTTTTGTGATTGTCCTCTGTGAGTGCGTGCGTGTGTGTGTGTGTGTGTGTTGGGGGGGGGGGGGGGGGTTATGAGGACTTTTTTTTGGTAAATACTGGGTATTATGCTATAAGTGTGGTTTATGAGGACATTTCTAGTGTCCCCATAATTCAAATCAATTAAAAAACATACTAAACATTGTTTTATTGAAAATGTAAAAATCAGAAAGTTTTCTGTGAGTGTTAGGTTTAGGGTTAGGGGATGGAATCTATAGATCGTACAGTATAACAATCATTATGTCTATGGGGAGTCCTCATAAGGATAGCTGCACCAACATGCTTGTGTGTGTGTGTATGTGTTTGTGTGTGTGTGTGTGTGTGTGTGTGTGTGTGTGTGTGTGTGTGTGTGTATACAGTGAAGCACTGGATTATACATAGAGGTCCTTTGTGACATCTGGGTTGTCTCTCTCTCTCTCCCAAAGGGCTTGTGTATACCCAGCCTGTTAGCGCCTGTCTCTGATAATTAATTGTTAATGGCAGTACAGCTGGGAAGTTGATATTAACTCGCAGAAGGACCTCTTGGAGGACTCGTTTTGCAGTCTGTTATAGATTTCCATAAAGAGGTGTGTTCTACTAAATGCCCTATGGAAATAAACAGGGGTATATGCTTGACAGAACCACCCATCTCTGGATGGAATACACATACTGCTCTGGATGCAGGGAATACTTTCTGTTATAAAAGTTTCATATTGAGTTGTGGGCCAGCTGACTTCTAAACTGGAAAACACACCCACGGTTATAAACTACATGTAGGGCTAAAAGTTTTAAATGCTAGATTTCTAATGTGCATGTGTGTGCGCCATAAGTATTTTTTTTTTGTAATTTTACAGGCAGCTTAAGGGTTATACAGAACATTTCCTCAATTGTTGACATGTGGGTTGCTGCAGATTGCAAAAAATACAGCAATGTATCTTCATGAATTTGAATGTTTGAATGTTTCCTTCTTAGATTGGCCCTTTAATATCTTACTTCTCCAATGGAAAGCTACAGTGTAAACTATTGTCTTATGTTTATTGTGTGTAGCAGTTACATTCTCATAAAATAATAACTCATAAAACAATAATAATATCCTTCACTGTAAAGTAAGCATTAAGGCCACTAATGAAATCAAGCGTCCCAGAAAAAAAATAAAAATCTCTGGGAGTTATTTGATTTCAGCAAGCCGCTTAAAATGGGGCCAGAGACCACATCTAGCACTGAGGAAATGAGGACAGCTGCTTTACTTCCTGTATGTATAGTGGCAAGCAGTGCCTTAGAGAAGAGATTGACCACAAATTTTATTTTCTTCACAGCAATTGGGTAGTAGGGCAAGTGCACATCCTAGTGTGTGTGAGTGTGCCAATGCTAGGCAAATGTGGCATGTTGAGAGTTGTCAAGGCATGGGGCAGGTGAGTTGGGCTCATTTATGCCACAGTTAAAGAAACAGAAGAGTGGCGAGCAAGTTTGGTGTGTGTGTAGTGTATCTGTAACAGGCAGGGCTGCATTGGTAATCTGGCATACCGGGCATTTCTCCTGTGGTCCGATACACTTTGGGGCTGATCAGGGGCGGACTGGCTATCTGGAAAACCGGGAATAAGCTGAAATGAGCCACCACGTTATTCAGAACGGGCCACAAAAGGCACCATGATTTGCTGAAAGGGCCAGCGATATGCAGAATAGGACAGCGACCACCACCCCTCAACTTTTGGACCTGTTTTTATGTAAAACCCTGGGCCGGTTTCTCTTCCCAGTCCACCTCTGGTAACAGGTATAATATCAGAGAATATCCTACATCACTCTTTGCTAAGCAAGAATAGAGCTTTTCAGTTTCTAAACATAAAACATGGACATGAATTACCATTTATGTGCTATTTCTAATTGTTTTTTATGTAGCCAAGTGGTTTAAAAAGCCATTTTCTGTATTGCATTAAAATTCAGTGTGGCCCCTTTAAGAAATCCTCATTCGGTTTGGTGAGGATTAGTTCACACTGTAAAAGAGAGATATATGGTGAAGCTACTGCGAGATTGTGGGGTTAAAAAGTGGTAAATATAATCTTTTTGGCTAATTATACATTTTGTCTTGTAAAGATTCACTATTTAGTTCATGTGTTAGTCTAAAATATGATGTTTGTTTTTTTAATTTGATTAGATGCACAGAAATTGCATGTGTAATTAGTGGACCGCATGGTGAAACTGAATGGGCTTAGGTATGTGAAATTTAGGAATAATTCATATAAAGTGTTTGTTCAATGTATCATGCATTTCTGTGTTAATGCTTTGGTTTACTAAAAGTGTTCAGTTAAAGTGCTTGAGTTGAGTTATAAATGTATGTATTTGAGGGCTTATTTGTGTAATGTGAAGTAAAGCTAAAGGTGGCTAAGCTAATATGGGTCTATATTTCTTTCCCTATGTGCTCTCATGTAATAGCCACTGCCATATTTCATAGATAGGATTTTATTTTATTTTGTAACAGGTTACATCAAATTACATCCTAATTTGATGTAATTTTATACTTTATTTTGGATTGTATAGGGAATTAAGAGGTATTGATATTCAGTTTATTTATTATTATTATTCCAAGCATTATTTTTGGAAAAATTCAAGAAAGATACACCCGTGTTTTGTTTAACGTACTTTACTTTTACAAGCGCTTCCATAGAGTGCTGATTTTCTTTAAAACAGCAGTCAGAAAATAAACCCCCAGAAAAAGAGTGTGAGTTTTGCCGTGTTTACTCACACACACCTGGCCACATTTAGAATAGTGGTTTTCAGTTTATAAGTAAAAATAATGTCTGTTGTTAACATTACTTGAAGAGACTTTCAGATTTCAGTAATTCTACAACATATAAGAAATGAACCATTCAAACTGTTGTTTCTAAATGGCTCTAAAGGTCTCACGAAGTTGCTAATATTTCTTCACTTAAAGTTATTCAAGGATTTTACATTAATGCATTTTAAATCTAAGTGACACAACAGTGTCTGACATTGGCAACATAAAGCAGAGCACTACAATAAAGTAACATAAACAACAGCACTGCATTTATCAGCAGACTGTTATGAGAAAAACATACAATTTGCATGTTTTTCTTGTGGAAAAATTAGTTTGTCTACATTCAAGTCATTTTAATTTAATCTGCACTTTTCACAATGCACATCATTTCAAAGCAGCTCTGTGGAAAATCATGTCTTAAAGTCTTACCCCCCTATGAGCAAGAGAAAGGTGACCGTGGCAAGAAGAAGAAGAAGAAAAACACATCTTTTAAATGTTAGTTTATTAGAGAAAAACAAAAAACAAACAAAACAAAAAAACCCCCCTGAGAGGAACCTGGCCTTTGGCTTTATGTTATTTGTACACAATACAATATTATTCAGTGGTTTGAGTAAAAAACGATCAGCACACAATTTTTTTGCCCTCTTCCCCAAGTTTCACTTGCATGTTATCTTTAGCAGTCTTACCAGCTTATCCAATGCACAAAAGTGCTGTGCTCATAGCTGTTTACATTTCAACGTCAAAAGCAGAGAATATTTAATCTCACGTAATTGCGGGTCTCTTGTATTGTATTTTTTTAATAGTTATGAGCATCTTGCTGTGCATGTAATCATGGTCCGTGTCAGCTTGGAAAAGCTGGTTGTTAATTGCAGCTTACTGCTGTTGTTTCTGCATTACAAATTCACCGATTTGTGGGGTAAAGTCGGCATAAATAAAATTGCATGTTTGATGTACTGTGGCACGGGACACGACACTGTTGTTTGGCATATTCGACAAGCTATAATGCTACTATCTACTTGCTGCTTGCCATCGATCTTCAAGCTCTCAACTCGCCTATGTAGACTTGTTGCTCTGTTTTCCTGTGAGCACTCAGGAGGAGGAGCATTTCTTGGTTTAAATTACACTTATGTATTTATTTATGTATTGTAAGATACATATGATATTGATTCGAGAGCGTTGCACCATATGAAACAATATGATTTTTTGAGACCCCTACTTTTAACATCTGTCCTGTTAATCTGTGCTGTTAGGAATAGCCTAATCAATGATGTCATGACTGAACAGCTTATTCTATAAGAATATTACAATATATATATATATATATATATATATATATATATATATATATATATATATAAGAAAACAAAACAAAATAGTGGTATTCTCTCTTCTCGTTGATCTTTGATTCTACTTTAAAAATCTCTGCACTCCTCTATATTTGCTACTTTTTTGCTGATGTTACAGTAAACACAAAATGCACAGCAGGTGTAAGTGAGACAAACACGTGTTAAATGTTAGCATGCTATCAAGAGCAGCACCTTTCCAAAGGGAGCTTGTGTGAGAAATGACTGTCTGACTGAATGAATGCCGGTTCTATGTGTTTCTGTCAATAGCCTGTCCTGATCAATGATATTTACAGGTCTTAACTGCTTCCATACATCCTGTGCTAATTACACCTTCTCTCTGTGCTTCTGTCAAGTGGTATCTCTCATCACTCTCCACTCAGTGTAAATCAGAGACTCTGGCATCTGGAGCCACTGATGAGTGGGCGAGAACCAGGTAATGCTGGACGAGCTGTTGTGTTGATCATTCTCGAATGCCGTCTGTTCGTTTGAAGAGTCCAGTACATCAGGAGCAGGCTGATCCTAGACCAGCCTCATTAAAGAACAGCACAGCCACTGAAAACCACATCCAGACTGAAAAGACCACAGACAGCGGGCACTGCTCCCACTGAGGTCTACATTTACTGTAGAAGACAGTGTAATTGTTTTGTAACCATGCCAAAACCCTGTTTTCTGCTATGTATGTATGAGCTTGTGCCAGGTTTAGAGAGAAAGAGAGACAGATGGATAGAGGAGAACTGGTGAATTCAGATGTTTAGAGCACAAAGAAAGCATTCAGTTATGATGTGTCTGCATCTGAGACTTACGCTAATCTCAATGCTCATGAATGTGTTTACCTGCTAAGGTGAGAATTCTTTGCATCAGCTGTTGAACATGTCTTTTAACATATCCTGTGAGCAATAGCCCATACAAAGCTGGCCAGCTATTGAAATCATCCATTGTGCACAGTGATGACTCATTATGCAAATATATAAGCAAATGGTATCAGGTCTAAACCCTAACCTTACTCAAACAATAGCTGCAAGTGTAATCCCCAATGACAAATAAACTCAAAAAAGTGCTAGACAGCAGTAAGGGAAAAGCAAGCACTGGGAGGGGAACAAGATGCCACCTTTCCTTAATGAGTGGGATGAAGAACAGCAGCCGGGCACATACAGTATCCAGCATTACTGATTTGTTGCTAGGTAGCGCGCCAATTAACAGCACTTGTTATTATTTACATTTTGCACAATACATCACACTAATCGCCAGGTCTATTTATCACAGGTTGAGGGGCGCGATTGCGTTGATTTATGGGGCTTATACTTAGAGTCCCTGGGATGGGGGTGACGGGCGATGGTGAGCACGAAAATCACTTTTGAGCACTCCAACCGTCTCCATCCATGTGGGGGCATCCAGTCCTCTACCTCATTTGTCAGTCACATTCTCTTTTCGCAATGCTCACCATTTAATTTTATGTTCTAAGTGATCCATCTACAGCATGATATTTTAGCTTATCTGCCTCATGGGCTGATTTGTGGTCTTTGCATAATGGTCCATGTCAACTGATGAGGTCATGCACATGATAAAAATTCTCCTGCTTCTCTTCAAAATGAAACCCAACCTGGTTTCCTATAAAATGGATATTCAGTTTCTTTATGACGGGCCCTGTCAACAGCGCTTCTCCCATTCGGGGGGAAGAGAGACATGCTGAAACAGATGTTTCTCATTCTCCCGGCTCATCCGCACTCTTCTGTTCTCCAATCAGCCAAAGCTCTCAAATCAATCCAGATCACCCAAGTACCAGACAGGGGGAGAGTGAGAGGGCTGAATGGAGAAAGTGCTGTCGCCTTAGTTTTATGAAGTTTTCTCTCTCGGCGTGCAAACGGAGAGAAAGCAATATCCTCCAGCTCTTTTAATCATGTGACAGCACGCTGCCCTATGCTACGGCAGGTGGGAACCATTGATCAAAGCCAGCAGCATCCATGATGGGAGAGGGACAGGCCGGCACAGGCATAGGGCAAAGTGATTCCCACCAGCCGACTGCCAAGCCATTCGTCAAAGTTTTATCTGATTCTAAAGGTATTGGGTCTATCAGTCACAACATATGAAAGGAAGATTGACCCCTTGGTGGACATTTTTCTATATCAGAGTCAGTCTGATGCCTGGTGTCTGGTAAGAGGAGCACGATGTCTAACAAAAGCTCATGTTCTGTCTTTGTTAGGACACGCCACTGTGCAATGGTTTAATTATGAAAGGGAGAGGAACGATTTGACTGTTTTCAACATTAGAGCTCTGGTGTAAACTCCAAATGGCTTCTTTCCCCTGAGGTTTAAATTGCTTCTCGTCTGACAAAGCACCTGCCAGGAATTCATCAGCCACCCTATCCATCTGTCCATCAGCATGTGCCTTTACTCTGCCATCAACAGGTAATGTCTGGCTGCTCATGCTGCATGCTAATGAGAGTAAAAGAAAGCATCACACACACACACACACACTGTCAGCCGTCATTATGTCACAAATGCATTTTACTTAGACGAAGTGAAAGTGTGTTTCAACGGCCTTGTTTGACTAATGTGTTAAAAATAGAATTCTTTCACAACTCCGAATCATGTTGTCCAGTTAAAAAACAACATGTAATAAAAAAGAGCTTTAATTACTTGGAGCAAATAAACAGAACAATGAGAGGGAAGTGGTGTTTTTTTTTCTTCTTCCAGCAGCTCTGACAGACACTGACCCTGCTTGCTTAGCTCATGGGCAGTAGGGTTTAATTGGCACTTAATTATTACTTTTAGCCAGTGCATCCAGCCTTTCTTGGGACAGGTCTTTCATTAGAAAACAAGGAAGAAAACTGTATGTTATACATAGCAGAAAGCACAGTGCAATACCACATTTTAAACTCGACAACGGGTTGGAGGAACTCAAAAATAAAACTCCTATACAAACATATTTATATATTTTTTTCAAAATTAATTAAAAAGATACATACCAGCATATATATAGCATGTTAGATCTTAATTCAACCCTAATGAATTGTTCAAGCATTAAAATATCAACACATTTGATACAGTGTATTTCTTACAAACCTTGACGACATTGTACACGTTCCAAAAAGCTTTTTTGCACCATTGAAGAGCACTGCAGGCAGGGAACACCACTGAAAAGGATGTTCCAAAAAAAAGTGAGCAACTGAATCTCTTCATGAAGGGCCCTTCCAGAAAGCCATTAGCAAAGGATACATGACATGCTCACTTCAAGCAAGTAATTTTGCCTAACCTGATCCAGAGACTATTTAGAAGAGACAGGCCACATCTAGTAACATAAATGGGAAAAATTGGAATGCCCAACGGTCAAATGATGTAGAAAGGAAGTCCAGCCTTACAGGTAAAAGAGACTATCATCGTTTAGATACAGGCATCGCCTTTCAATAAACGTGAGAAGGCATTGGCTATACATGGTAATTTATTTATTTTGCGTAATCTGAGGTAAAGAAGCACAGTTTCAGATATCAGTGTTGTCAGATTTTACTGCTGACTTGAAACATGCTCTTTGATCGTAATCCTGATCAACCATTTTGGAGATATAAAGAAGTAGAGCTGCATGACTGGAAATAGCTTCCCATGAGCGTTCCAAAGATGGCCACGAGTGGACTGACTTGCTAGAAAGACCTTTTCCGTACTTAATGAAAGTCGTTAGAATAGGACGAGATGGCGAAACCGTACAAAAGTGTATGTTGAGTCTACAACTTTCAGACCAAACAATCATATACGCTACTTTCGTCTCGTTTCAGACGCCAATATTTATTTTCTTATGTGGTACACAAAACATGTTTTGTTGCAAACCGCGACCTGACAATGAAGTTTACCACCTTACCCAGACACAAAACATAACCATTATAGTAATTTTAAAAAATCATGTTTTCTATGACAAAAGAAAGAGAAACATTCATGGTTTTGAACACGTGTTTGAGAGATTTTTCATAATTTTAACCCCTAACCCAAACACCATACCTAAACCTAAGCATAAAGTGGAATCCCTTACCAGGATTTTAATTATAAAATATGTTTTGTGTGCCATGGAAGAAAGGAAATATCAGGGTTCAGAAAGAGAAGAGATAAGCATATGTGATTTGTTGACGTAAAAGTCATACAATATCATACGATTTCGCTATCTCATACAAATTAGTACAAATTGTCATGAGACTGGGTTGTTTTGCCATTTATTATCACATGATCCTGTGTGGTGAGTCCACACAGTTTATCCCAGAGGTAATTTATTTGAGATTTAAACCCAACGGAAATCATGTCTTTACCGTGCACCATATGAAGAGTTGAAAGTACACAAGTTGAACGTTTTAAATTTAATTAAATATATAAAGAGGCTCTATTTGATGCAAAAGTTGTATTTGTTAAAACAATCGTAACAGATTTAATCATGACTTTTGCTGCTATTTGATCAAGGTATCATTCCCATTCAAAATAAGGTGTCAGTATATGCCTACATATAGGTTGTTCAAAATGGAGACAGTAATGCCCTACTGAATAGGGCATATGGATGCTCACTTTTGCTTGGAATTCGCAGACGATCTGTAATTGTTAAGCTCTTTTGTACTGTAGGTAAACAGCATTAGCATTAAACAAGCATTAAAGCAATGGCCTGTGAACTTTCTACCTGATGAGAGTGCAGACCAACCAATGTATTGGCCAGAGAGCAGTATGTACTCAATTTTTTGTCTCATCTTTCTGTTAAAGTGAGGTAGCTCGTAATTTTTTTATCAACACCCATCGGCTTGGGCCCATAGGACCCCTTCTGGTTAGATTCAGACGTATTTAGGCAGTTCTCTCACAGTTTCAAACAGTGCCCTTCTGGCAATGTCAATACACCCTCAAGTTTCACAAGAAAACACACACAGACCATCACAGTCAAGCTTCGATCTAGACTGCCCCATTGCCCGTATCCAACATTCACTCCAACAAACAAGTTGTTTTTTCTTTTTTCAGTGCAGCTTTTTAGGTTGCCTATTGGCTCACCAAAAGTCAATACAAAGGCAATTTTTCCATAATGGAATTTGTTTGCACTTGATTAGCATTGAGGTAATAAACAGCATTGTGTGCTTTTTAGTTTGTGCTTCTCTCCTATTACAGTATTAAACACATCAGGCAGGCTGCTAATACCACCCAGTGCTGAATCAGATAGCTTCTGGTTGCAATTTTATTTGGTCTGATGGACTTTGCGAGAGTCAGACACTAAGATATCGGAAGCGTGTCATAAGAATGAATGAGGCACTCTCGCATTGGAGCTGCCAAGCTGTCAGACGCTGGGCAGACTGCATGACTGACATGCTTTGATTGGTCGATTTAATATAGGGAGTGAGCAGGAGCGAGGGAGAGGCGAGTGGGAAACTTCACAGAGCGACGATTTGAAGCGTTGTAAGACTATTTGTAAAAGACGTGGAGCGCTAACTCTCAAGGTATCAGCTTGTTAAAGCTTTTTCATCCTTCTTGAGGAATTGTGTTAAAGATATTGCTTTGATATGGACTTACTTCAGCCGTGTGACAGACCTACGGCACGCTCTAACTGTGAGCAAAAGCAAGTCTATTTATCCTATGCTTTATCGACTGCTTGCGCACTCAGGCAAGGTTAATCACAGGTCTAGCAATGCATTCTGGGTAATAGGGTCCCTAGGTGTCACGGGGGAAGCGTGAGCTTTAACGGTGGATCTCAGGATCCAATAAGGAGATGCAGGGTTTTCAGTTAAGAAATGAGTCTGGAGGAATAAGTACAGCAAGGTGCGATACAGACAAGGCAAGGTAGAATTTAACACGGTTACCACTTGTAATTCCATGTTACTACAAATATAGCATTATTGTTTTTTCTCCACTTCAATTCAGGGGGAGATCAATATTCCGCTTTGTTTATCTAAGTGACAGGCTCTCGGATATTGCGTTTTTATGTTGCCTTTATAAAGGGGCATTAAAACACAATATATCTGAAGGTTTTTATGGAGCTGACAGTTGCTGAGGGAGATAGTGTTAATGGCATAAAACGGTTGAAAAATGGCTGCATCTCTTATTTATCTGTGTTTATTATGTACAAATATCCATCACAGAGCTATACTTTTCTGATGCACAATTATGAAGATGCACCTCAGGACAGACTCATCAATAAAACAAGAGGGATAAAAAGACGTTGGCTCAGCTCACCTTGTGTGTAAATGAAGTGTGTGTAAATGTGAGTGTAAGGCAGAAGCACTTGTGTGTACCAATGTGTATGTATGTTTATATACAGTATGTATGTACATATATTTTTTTCCCCTTTAACATATTGAATCATTCAAGGAATACAGGATGTTGACACCTGCAATATATTTTCTTTACTTTTTTCTTTTCTTTGCTTTCTTAATATATTTACTGTTAGGAAACACCATAAGAAACATACATGATTTAAGTAATAAAAGTGAGATACCTACAGAATAACTTCTAGCTTAACACGCAAGCACTTGAAAGCATCCCTGAACGTTAATGGTTGAGCGCTAACCCTGTTTAGCATCTTTAATATTCACGTGTCACCATATAATAATGACGTGTCCGTCTGCTCTTGAATATTTGATTGTGCTTCTCTAGTTGTCAACAGACTGTGACTGCCATCCAAGCTTCTGCTATAACATAAATCAATTACTCTCTACCATGCTCCACCAGTCTGTTACTGTCACCAACAGATCAAAGACATATTCAAAGAGTTTTCACATCTCACAGCGAGTCTACGAGGTGTTCCTTAACCCACCTCATTGCACTGTCATTATGGGTTTATTAACAGCCTGGGGCCAAGTCACTTATGGTATTCCATCTTGATTAGAGGATGCAATTAGACAGCTATAAAAATCAATGCTTCATGTTATTGGATTGCTAAACAACTTTGCCTCAATGGCGAGTGAGTTTTTGAGGAAATGGAGAAAAAAAATGTGTAATGAGGTTCGGGTCTCCTCCAAGTCTTCAGAATTAAATGTTCCAGGCAAAAACATATTGACCTAAAAATTTCAAGAGTGTGTACATGACTGAAGCTGCAAGGACAATGTTTGCTGGTCGCCCCCCTTTATTGTAAGGGTCAGGATTCTCTGTCACATATAAGCACACATAGAAATATCTCATGTCATGCATACAAACCAGGAGATAGTGGACACCAGCTAGATTTTAGGCAATATGGGAGGAATATGTTTTTGGTCATATCTTTTTTTTTTTTCTTTTTCCAGAAAGCTGTAGTCTCTTAGGACAGATTGACAAATGTATCCTTAGGCAGTGTGTGAAGTCTGTCATGATTACCAAAACTTTTTGAAAGAAACAGAAAGATTTCAAAAGACTACTTAAAAAAAGTCTCAAGAATCAGTTTCTCTCTCTCTCTCTCTCTCTCTCTCTCTCTCTCTCTCTCTCTCTCTCTCTCTCTCTCTCTCTCTCTCTCTCTCTATATATATATATATATATATATACTGTATATGTATTAAAACTAAACACTTTTTCAAGACACTGTATTTTAAAGATAATTTTGTAAAAATCCAATTAACTTTCCAGATTGATACAAAGTTTTCCATGCTAATAATAATGACCCACCTTTGCTGGACCAGACAGGAGAAGTGCTTTTCACTTTTCACAGTGCTTTTCACTGATGAGTCGCAGCTTCGTCTCACCAGGGGTGATGGTTGGACTCGCGTTTATCATTGAAGGAATGAGCGTTACACCGAGGCCTGTACTCTGGAGCGGGATCAATTTGGAGGTGGAGGGTCCGTCATGGTTTGGGGGAGTGTGTCACAGCATCATCAGACTGAGCTTGTTGTCATTGCAGGCAATCTCAACGCTGTGTGTTACAGGGAAGACATCCTCCTCACTCATGTGGTACCCTTTCAGCAGGCTCATCCTGACATGATCCTCCAGCATGACAATGCCACCAGCCATACTGCTCGTTCTGTGCGTGATTTCCTGCAAGAAAATCTGCTGGCCATGGCAGTGTTCTGCCATGGCCAGCGAAGAGCCAGATCTCAATCCCATTGAGCACGTCTGGGAACTGTTGGATTGGAGGGTGAGGGCTAGTGCCATTCTCCTAAGAAATGTCCGGGAACTTGTAAGTGCCTTGCAAGGTGCAGTCCATGAGGAGGAGATGCACTGCAGTACTTCATGCAGCTGGTGGCCACACCAGATACTGACTGTTACTTTTGATCTTTTCAATTGATTTGACCATAAAAAATCTGCCAGTACAGTAAGACAAAATACTTTTCAAAAAAACGTTACATGTTAAAAATACATTCTCTGAAAAACCTAAATATCTTATGCTGTGTTGTTTATAACAAGATTAATCTCATTGATCTTGTTTTAAGGATTATTAGATATTTTTATAGGAAAACAATACAAAAACTTATTACCAAGAATAAGATTTTTGCCCTAATATCAAAGGTCATACTAGAAAAAAAATTATTATGATCCAACAAGAATTCTTGATAAAAATATGATCATGTCTGGTAACATGTGCATGTAAAATGGCTAGAAATAATATTTTAGCTTAGCGTAAAGTTGACAATTTACACAAGGTTTATTTCTATTTCTTCTGCTCCAAACTTACTTCAAACTTACTTCTCTGTCTGCTGGTATGAATGTAATGCATCATAAGAACCACTGTTCAAATGCACTTTGGATCACATCATTTATATGTATAAATGTTTTACATCAGAAAGGACTAAATATTAAATGAAACAAATGACAATAAAATGCAAATTAATCTCTTCAGTAATCAAAATAATTTTTGAATGTAACTATTATAATTACTAATTATTTAAATTGCATCTGTTTGGAATAGTTAATTATATTTTATATTTAAATACGTAATTCCGTTACATGTATTCCATTATTCCCCAATCCTATAGAGAGAGAGAGAGAGAGTAACCTACACAAACAATGAGCTGCAGTGTAATGTTAGCAGCATTTTTCCAGTTTTATTTAGCTTGCTTATATACACACACACACACACACACACACACACACACTAAAGCTACAATCTGCTGACAACAAAGAAATATGGACAGACACAAATGAGAGCAGCGATTTGTAATAGGCAATTAAAGGTGTGAAGATATGGTTGGATGTATGTAATTATTGGAATTTTAATGAGTCAACGGGTAGCTTTTAGCTTCGAAAAGGTTGCTTGTCTTGTCACTGTTCCACAGTCCATGTCAAGAGCTGGCCCTCTTTTCAACATCTTCAACTTGATATGTTACTCTGATGACAACTCATTAATGACCCCAAATCATTCTCTGAAATAACAAGACACAACAAAACAACAGACACAAATTATAAAAAATATTAAAGTGATTAAGAACACAGTAATTATTTCATTTGTGTTTAATGTTTCAAACAGACTTTTGAGAACATTCAATGATGTGGCTTTTAAGCTTGGTCATGAACTCCGATAAAATGAAGGTAAGATGCTGTAACAACACATCAGTATAAATAATAATAATAGCAATGATATATATTGTGATTTTGAAAGGGGCAAAAAGCCTAATATTAAAGTTTATTCAGCAGGTTAATTTATTTCTCTAACTCTCTCATACAATCTCCCATATGAATCGCTTCAGTGTTAAATTAACTGAGCTAAGTGAAGCAAATATGTTAAAACGCACATCAGTGACATCCGGCACAACCACTTCATCTTTGCAACCTTTCTGAGTTAAGAGCAAATACTGACATATGTACTTCATGGCCCCATCGCACTTTTAAAAAGGGATTGGGCCAATTAAAATTGCATGAGGAAGGATTAATTAAACAGAATATTTTCTCTTTGAGAAATGAAGAAATCAAAACAGCGAGGGGCACATCTGATTTCCCTGGCCTTAAAATAAGATGAAAGGTGAAGTGGAGACACAGAGCTGAAACACGTGTCTTGTCAGGAGCTCTGTCTTTTTGTTCCTCGCAGCCCTTTAATTTGTCCCTCACTTCCAGCCATTGTGCGCTCGTATTGTATATGATTTTATCATTGGGGCTCGTTGGCATTTGAATTGGTAATTAAACTTATTTTAATATATTTATAAGACTCATCAAGGCAGCCCCGCATATCAAAGTGGCCATGCTTGTACTGATGTGAGAAATCAAAGCAGTGATTACTCCCTTACATCGGTGGGCTTTAGTTCTTAATTGCAGCGCATGTCCGAGAGATTTGTGGGGAGAGTGACTGGAAGATGACAGGGAGTACTCATCTTGGGGATGCAGAGACGAAGGAGGAAAAAAAAAGTATATTGATTTCAGCCGAAAGTCTCTGTAAACTCATTACTCGGAGCCGGCACAGCTGAACGAAGGCACAGGGTTGTTTAGAAGAAGCTTGTTAGTGAATGCATCATCTGATCCTTAACGGATTTTCTTCATTTTGCATTCATGCAACTTTTCATGCAAATTTTTATGCACATTTCATGCTAAAATATCTTTGTTATTGAAATGAAAACGCCATAACCTATTGTAATATTTTTGGCACAGCAAAACAAACAAACTGATAAGCAGCACAACATATGCTTTATTAAAGAGGTAGGCCGGTATACTACAAGCCTGCTAAGGTATTAACAGGTGAATATATATATATATATATATATTAACACCCAAACAAAGGAAGCAATGCCAGCTAACATAACTGAGATGTTGAACCATTAGTGCTGAGCTACTGTTTTGCCCTCACCACCCTCCCCAAACTCTAATTAGACCCACAAACAATACCATGGCTGCTGCCCTTGTAATGAAAGAAAAGAAGAAAGAGGCATAATGAAGGAATACATGGGCCATTTTTGAATGTGTCTACTTCTCCTTTGTGGCAGCGGGAAAGATATGGTGCTCTCCAGTGTAGCGTCATTGACTCCTCCTGCCACTTTCCAGGTCACTAATTTTTCATCTATGAGTTCATTGTGCGCAGACCGATATGCTGTCTTTTTTAATGAGGTTATTTCTGGGTTATTACCTCGCTCCTTGCTAGGCCATCTTATGTGAGAGACCTAATTGATGTAAATCAAATATGGTTAAGCAGGGACCAACCCCTGGGCCACTCCACATTCATTTCCACATTATAACCACAGAAAATGTACAAAACACATACATACCTTATCCTTATGTAAAAAAATAAATAAATCAATAAATAAATAAAAAATAGCATAGGAATGAGAGAGTATTTCTCCTTATCATCAATTACCTATCTCTGGATTGGAGAGATGGTTTTGCAGACAGTCCCATTCCTGGCGTAAATGTGAGTGCATGCTCACAGATGCAGAAGAGTGACTTCTGAGAGAGAGAGAGTGAGAGAGAGAGAGAGAGAGAGAGGTGCTGGCATTTGACTTTTGCTGAATAAGCTCAAGGTGTGCATTCCCTCAGGTTAGAGAGGTTATTGTGGAGAAAAAGATGGGTAGGGTGAAATGTTTTAGCAGTGCCTGGTCATTAAGCTCTGTCTAATTCAACTGTGAAATTAGGCCTGTGGAGAGAGGTTTGATGAAGGATGATAGAGCAGCACAGATATATCCTATTTAAAGAGTCCTTAACACACTCTCACTGCTTAAGAGGTAACCCAGCTAACACTTGTGATATGTTATTCATGCTTTACCTGCATTCATTTAGGTCTATATAATTTTTCAAGACACTATACAGCAACCGTCCAGCAAAACATATGCTACAAGTTTATGGTGACTCAGAGGACACTGCAAAAATGTCTCACTGAGATTTCCTTAAACATATCTAAATATTCTTAAAACAAGATGAAATTACTTGAGAATGGCAAAATTTTTGCAAACCAAAATTGCGTGCTTCTTTTCACATTTAGCTGCAGTTTCTCAGTGAAATGTCCAGCGGAGGGCGCCAAAATCACTTGATATTATGTTGTAAACAGACAATGTTTTTCCAAGTAGGTATAGCTGCAGGCCGGATATCTTCAAATGGGGGCAGGATTACTCCAAAAAGGGGTTGTACCAACTCCAAATATCCTCTTGTAAAGGATTTAGACGGGCAAGGAGGAGGCGAGAACCGGCTGGACGATATAAATAATATTTTAAAAGTAAACTTAAAACAAAGGACAAACACACACATGACGGCGGACATGTCTGTAAATGATCTCTCTCTCGTCGCACCACCGTCTGCCATCGGCCTTTATCCCTCTTGGAGGCTTGATTAGCCTGATACGGGACCGGGTGTGTATCATCACGACCCGGCCCCTCCCTCCCTCCGTCCTGCCACTCCTCTATACTCCTTTATATATTTACTTTGCTTTTTGGAGCTCCCACCCTTTTTGGAACTCTGCAGGCAGAGTCTCTGCCTGCAGCTATATACTTCTCAGTCCTTCTTGGTTTTTCAGGTGAAAATTAGATGGATGTTCTAATGAGTAAAACATTCCTCCTTAACCTAAAACTTGAACCTAAACCTAACCAATAGTGTTAATAAATGAGTGATAAACAATACAGACATCCTTACCCTAAATCAACATCTAAACCTAACCAATAGTGTTTTAAAGGTAACATTAATTTTATGAAACTAGGTTGACATAAGATCTAAAAAAATCTAACAAAATGTAGTAATGTTAATGTTTATAACCAGAAAAAAAAAATATTTGCCAATGGAGTGAAAAAAAAAAAAGTTGACTCAAAAAGGAAAAAACATTAATTTTCAGTTGGCTCAGAGCTCTCTCCAGTCACACAGTTATTAAAATCCTTCATCCACTATAAGTCTTCGTCAAAAGTTCGGGCTTCTGTGGCAGCTCGTTTAGCCACCTGTCAGTCGTATCCGCTGTCAAAAGAAGTGAAGACTCCACATGTTTACGAAGCCTGGAAACACACATGAACTGTTTTTGTTTGGGATTAGAAGTGTAGACTTGGATGCTGGTGTTTATAAGCTGGCCATGACACTGAAACTCCAATATCACTCTCTAAAGTTCATCTCCTTCATGGCGCTAGTGATTAGTCCCTCGTCCAGAGCATCATCAAAGCACTCCCTTCTTCTCTCTCACTCCGGGCAGCTGTGTCCCTATAGGACTGGGAGCATGTGTGATGTTTAGCTTCTTTCAGTAAATCCAGGGCTTTGTGTCACCCCCTCCCCAGGTCCTCTTACCCTACCACTGTGACATGGCCGCTGGTGGCACATTGACGCCTGCATCCGTTCCTGACGAAGCTAAGCCGGATCAGCCATGTCGTCTGCGCTCTCTCGCTCATTCCTCCTGTAACATAATCAAAGTCAGTCTGCAGCAAGAGAACATGCCTCAGAAATCCCCCATCATCACCAGCACTTCCACCTCACCAACATCATCATCAAAGGCTCCAAGATGTCCGTCAATCAGGTGAGCGCTTAGTCTGGGTGAGTGGCAGAAGGAGCCGGGAGAGTGACATTAAGCAGGCAGCTCCATAGCCCTCCGTCAGGCCTGGCAGGCTACAGTGACATTTGGGGTGGGTATAATGTCCCTCATACCGCAAGCTTAGCCTATTGAACTGCCAGCCCTGTGCCAGTCCACGGCAGGAGGCAAGGTGCCACTTATCGATGGGACAGAGGCGTCCAACAGAACTCAGTTCTGGGGGTGGGTGACTAAGAATAAGCCAGGATCTGTTAGCAGACTTCACTTGCTTCAAACCTAACAAGGTGCAGCATCTAGACAGTACCACATTTGCATATGGTGGAGCGTGAGAGAGCAGAGTGTTACCAAGGTTTTTGCAGGAAAATGTCAAATTTGTTCAGATTTGGTTAAAATTTAGGTCAGTTTTTCCCCCCTCTCTGTCAAAACACTTTAATGTTTCTAGAGTGACTCCGGCAAACTCTAATTTGCCTTTAGCTAAAACAAAATATCAGGAACGACATTGAAATTCTCACTCAGAGACTTGATTTGTAAGTGCTTATATCAATTTAGCCTCTTTTCAAATGCAGTCATTGCTGACAGAAGGCACCATGCTGGGTATTAGCAGTATTTGCATGAGCTCTATTTTCATAATTGGCTATTGTATTGCACTTCAAGACATAAGGACAAAAGGTGCATCCTAGTGGGTAGGGTTGGATTGCCCATTTGAATGAACGGGATCTTCCCAGTGGGCCCCTAGCAAGTGAATGCAAATTATGATCAAGAAATAAAGAAATAAACAAACAAACATAAAATATTGTCAATTAAATAAATAAATCTTCTTTAAAATATAATTTTATTATTGTGCTATATATATATATATATATATATATATATATATATATATATATATATATATATATATATATATATATATTTTTTTTTTTTTTTTATTATTATTTATTTATTTATTTTTTCCCCGCGACCCTGTACAGGATAAGCGGTTGACGATGGATGGATGGATGGATGGATATATATATATTTTTTTTTTGTTGTTGTTGTTTTTTGTTTTCCCCATAAAAAATACTTCCCCATAATGCTTAATTCCTAAATCTTTAATGTGCCCAGCTTTTCGTCACTGAAAGATGTTGGATCAAAGAAAGAAAAAGGAGCCGAACACACTGAAAGTGTCTTTGCAGTAAAATAAAAGCTAAATGCAGAGCAACAAATAGAGAATAATACAGGTGTCTCGAGACACGTTTTTAACAGTTCTTTTTAACTTTACAAGGGGTCTAAAATATGTGGTGCTCATGTGCGTGATGCTGAAAAAAAAACAGATAGATGCAGCGCAACAGCCAAAATCTGTCAGTTTAACTCAAGTGCACATAGGAAAAAACAGCAATTACAGGAGCAAAATCGAGCTTGGTGTGAATGGCCCGATATCGTGGTATGGAGGAAAATGAATGAACAGGACACAGGAAAACAGAAAGATATCAAAATAATTCATAATGTGCAAACTTATGTGGCAAAATGTACAATGTCATTGGGCTTGTTTACAAGTAGGCCAAACAAACAGAGAAAAGTGATTGTCTACAACAATTGATGACTTAAAGGTAAGACAAATATTGTTTGCATGCCTACCATGGCATAGGTTGTTTATGGTTTATGGTATGGTTAGTTAGCATGTATTGGATTTAAGTCATACAGTGAGACCTCTGTGGCAGTGTGGCAGATTTGGGACTTCAAGACATGCAACACAGATTTGTCTGCCTTTAGTAAATTGACAAGGTTGATCTTCTGCATAAAATGGTAACACTTTACAATAAGGTTATATTCGTTATTATTAGTTAATGCATTAGTTGTCATGATCTAACAATAAACATATTTTGCACAGCATTTTTAATATTAGTTAAATTAAGTCATTAATAGTGCACTAACTAATGTTAACATTAGGGATACAAGTAATTTTAAAAAACACATAAAAAAAGAGTAATCGATTACTTGAAATTTAGAATTTAAGTTCAACCATCTTTTAAAAAAATTAGCACTATACATAAACAACAACAATAACAAAAAAACACACATTTGCACTTACACATAGTAACATATTTTTAGTAACATGTCTTCTGAAGCATTACAATCACTTTAAATAATATCCAAATGTTCTTTTTGGGACAACAAATGGCAAGATTTAGGTAAGAGAGCAGTTTAATGACGCCTACGGCAGGCAAAGGCACCAAGGAAAATCAAATTGCAATGTTTGAGTAGTGTTTTTAAAGGTTGAATATTTAAAGCTGAAAGAGTACTCGATAATTCGATCACTTGTGCACTGGGGCGGAGCCAGGTGTTTTTCACAGGGGTGGCCGTGCAGGGGCCAGCGATCAGTCTGTGGTGGCACAGAAATGTTCAGGCTGTACATGTTAAGTCTTGTGCCCAAAAATGGCAATTGCGAGTGGTGTGGCCAATGGGGTTCAGTCCATGGTGGCCACGGCCACACCTGTACATCCCTATATAACATATACAACTTTTGATTTTACAATGTATAAATATTATGTTGAAATTAACATTAACCATGAATAATAAATGCTTTAAAAGTATTCTTCATTGTTAATTCATTTTAACTAATGTAACATATTCAACCTTATTTAAAAGTGTTAACTATAAAATGTGTAAAAAAAAAAAAAAAAAGATATCTACGTATGTGCAACGTGGCCTATGAACCCATATGTTAATAATCATCATCATCATAATAATAATAATAGATAATAGATATCTATGGTGAAATCCATGTCAAGTGGGCAGTAATAATCCTGAAATTTTGTCTCCCAAGCCGGTGGAAGTGGATAATGGTACCACAGAAAATAAAAATGAGGCTTTAAGCTACTTAGCTTCCACATCACAATGCACTGGTTTTGTAGCAACAAAGTTGGTTTGAAAAAATAAGCACTGTTCTCCATTGCATGTCCACCTTTAGGTTGGCAATATACTTTAATTTGTTCCTCTTATCAGTGAACACACCCTCAGCTAATGGCGGTGCTGCTCTTAAATGAAGTGCTGGTATCATCCTGCTACCTCTGCGGGCCTCTTCTTTAATTTAGTTGTTATAATTAGACATTAAATGGTGTCAGTTTCTACAGCTACTAACAGACCCACTCTGTTCTTCTTGTCTGCATTATCAGTTTGTGTGCTTGTAGAGGGGAGGAGGGGGCCCAAGAAAGTAAATTATAATGAAGGCCTATATAGTCCAATTACCGATAAAAGAAGCCAAGTGCAATGCTGTAATGAGGTGCCACTACCTTTCCTTCTCCACCTTCCCCTCCGTACCCATCGGTGGGAACAGCTAATCGCCAGTTTTATTACTTTTTTCCTAGTTTTAACCCCGGGATTTTCAACAAACAAATATAGCGGTAGAGCCATCCATGCTAAACAAAGTTGGCCTAGAGGCGGGGGTGATGGGATGATTGGGGAGGGAGAAAATAGACAGTGGGATGGAAGCAATGGAGTGAAGACGCAGGGAGGAAGATGTGCAGAAAGTGAGAGAGCGAGAGGAAGCCTGTCCTCATGTTCTCACTTTAATGGGTCAGTATTTAATTATTTGGAATAGCAGAGCTGCCTATTGTAGCCAGGAATGTAGTTCCTTGCTACAGCACTTACAAGGCAGGCAGGTAATTAAACTGTAAGAACAACCACTGGCCCTTCTTGTCCTGTCTTTGGTTTTCTCTATCCCTCTCTCATTCTCCTCTTCATTGTCAGGTGAGACGCCATGCATCGGAAGACAAGTGGAATTCAGGAAATGGAGAGATTGGCGAGAGAGAGAGAGATAGAGAGAACAAATTAAGGGTGGTAAGACGGTGTTACTCAGAAGTCTTCTTCAAAGCTAATAGTCGACACTTTTGGGGCCAAAAGCAGCATGAATACTGCATATTTAACTGCATAACTTTAGTTCATTGTATCAGATAAAAGCAGTATTGTGTTGTAGTATTATTCCCAAGTGAAGTGGCTACTTTATAAAGCCAAAAGCACATGAATGAAAAGAAAAAATGTGTAAAAGTGGAGGTTAGGTTACTGATCAGACAGTATTCATTTTTGCTAAATAATTTTTTGCGTAACTTGTTTTACTTATCGCAGCAGTTTTCTGGTGAAATGAGCTCTATGAAATGAGGCACTACAGCAACAACAACTTTTGTGCACTTTCACACAAATCACAAGTAAAACGTCATATTATCAGTTAATAAACACGGTAACACTTTATAATAAGGCTCCATTTGTTAACATTAGTTAATCCATTATGTATAATGAACAAACAAATAACAACATATTGTTTACAGCTTTTATTAATCTTTGTGCAAGGTGCTTAAGTGATCTTTTCATGGAAATGTATGCAAAAAATTGTCCTATTTCCTTAAAGATATTAAAGAAATAAGTGCCTGAAGATATCTCACTGGTCTCTGTGACAGCTCTAGACACTATAAACAGCACACCAAAATGTATCCGTGGTCTACAGATTTTGACACTCTCTGCCTGTCAATCATTTTGCATGTTTTTATAGTATTGTAGTTGCAGCGAATTATTGAGGCATAATGCATTTTTATGCCATGCTGTTCATAAGAGTTGTCAGTTGAGGGCGCTATTTTTCTACTTTTGTTTTTAACAACCGTTTCTGTTCTCAATAAAGCTAATTTTTTTATCTTTGTATTGCTAGGTTTTGTAAAGAGTGGGCGTTGCTAATCCAGCGGCTCAGACTTGTGGAAGTAGAATGGCTGAAATTACTTACAGCACATTTAGTATTAGATAATCATTTTTATTATTTTTACTTAATTTTAGTTCATAATGAATTAACTAGAGTTAACTTACAGTACAACTTTTGATTTTAAAAATATATTAACTGTAAAAGTGATGTTCATTATTAGTTCATGTTAGCTTATGATTTTAACTAATGTTAACAAATGGAACCTTATTGTAAAGAGTTACTTTTTAGTGCCACACAGTGGGCATTTCCCCTCAGAACAGCCGCGATAATGAACCACGTAATGTCGTTTTGCAAAAAAGTTGCCACTGTCACGTCATTTTCATGAGATCAGGCTTGGAATAGTTCAATCAAAAAACCATAATTCTGTCTTCACTTACACATCCTCATGCTGTTTCAAACCTGTATGACTTCCTTTATACATATAAATAAAAAAAAATAGAAAGTATTTATAAATAACTATTATTTAATATGTTATAATATGTTATAAATTCAAGAACAAGTTCAGTCAGTTCCTCACACAAAGTTCCAATATTTCTTCAGAAGACTTGGAATATGTCATGAGTCATAATATATTTTTATGATGTTTTTTTTTTTTTGTGGCTTCCCAGCCACTGGTCATCCACTACTTTCATTGTGTCGGTGTGAACATTCTCCTAAGTTCTCCACTGTGTTCCACAGAAGAAAATAAATCATACAGTTTTAGAACAACATGAGGATGATTAAATTCTTAGAGAATTTTCATTTTTGTGTGTATTTTGCCTTTAATAATTGTTTGGATGTTTTAGGCTATACAATGTCCACACAAGAATTATCTTGTTCTCAGGCTGTAAGTTAGAGCATTTTAGTTTTTGAAAAAGAGACAGTGTTACCAGCGCATTGTTTGCCAGACTGCACTTAGGACAGACGATGGATTAAACCATGAATGAGTGATTTATTAGCTGCTGCTGTCACGCTGCTTAGATGGATTACTACATACAACCTCTGACCCAACTTACCAGAGTCCTCACCACCACAGTGTGGGACGGAAGGTGCTCCGTGTGAGCGTGCACGTGTGCGAGTTAGACCGCTGGCCAGCTGTATGTTGGTGACAGGATGGGACCACTTGATCAATGGGCTAATGAACAACCCATTTCTTAGACGGGATGAACTGACTCTCTTGTGTTCATCGAGTGTCTTTTGTAAAAAACAACTCTATGCTCTCTGAACCCTATGGTGCATTATAGACAAAAACAATGCAAGAGCAAGGACATCCAACGGTCCACAAAAGAACTAAAGGGTGTTTACAAAAGGTTTATCTTAATCTCTCTTTTTTAAATGGATTCATCATTAACTTTAGCTCTGTGTGTTCTGATTGAAAGTCGAAACAGCTTCTTTACTGTCCCAACATGGATCATTTGTACTTCTATTGCTTAAAAATCTTTAATATCCCTTAGAGAAGCAGACACAACTTCAAGAAATATGAGCCGTGTTGGATGGTTTTCCCTGATCACAGCAAAGTACATCAGAACAATAGAGAGGGGGAAAAAAGTGAAGGATTTATTATAAAAGGCAAATATCCACAAAGAGGGCTTATGGATTTGCCTTAATGCTGCATATAAATCTAATAACAATAGTGTCTTATTTGCTTGTTGTGTTTTTGCTCCATTTTCTTTTCTCAACCAATTGTTCTGACACAGAAGTCACTCTTTCTCTCCCCCATTCTTCTTTTTCCATCCTTCCTCTCTTTGCTATCAAACACCTCTCTCATTCTCTGTTCCTTTCTCACTTTCTCCATCTCTTTAATCCATTTCAGTAACTCTTGCAATAAAACCCAAAACATAAGGAAGAGGCTTTTGTACCTTTGCTGACTTTGTTACTTGCCAGCGTAATAAAGAAAAGTAATATGCTTTAAACATTAAATAAGACTTTAATTGGAGCACATGAAAAAACGTAGCATGGGAAGATGTAATTGAATGTTGCCAGGGAGCCGGGGGAATTAAAATAGGTCGTTTTATGCTTTGCTTTATTTTTTGATTGAATCTGCTTCTAATTGGCCTCGACAGTAGTATTATCAGTTTTAGGTGGTATGTGAGGCACTCGGTGGCATGGCTCCTCCGTCACATGAGATGAGAAAGAGGGAAAGACGGAGAGGAGGGGAGAGCGAGTGACAGAGACAAATGTCTTTACATTGACAGCTGTCCTCCATATTGCCCTCCGCACAAACACACCACAAACCTTTGCATTGAATTAATAATCACCAAACAGTTCATGAGGAAATTAGAAATATAATTGCCTTTTTGTTCTGTTTAGGAAAGTTCAGTTGACTGGTGACAATCCCAGACCTGCAGGCTTTTCTCATTTCTAACAAACATACCAGAGAGATTAGCTTGTGACATATTGCAATGGAACATTGCAAACAAATAAAATCTGATTTAGGAGTGTAATGACTACGAAGACCATTTAAGGAGAATAATGAACCGGGGAACAAACCGAACGACTGATAACCGGTGGGAGTTGAGTGTCTTTTCACACTCAAGGACAGGAGGAACTTAAAGGCCCTGGAGATACCTTCTTTTTTTCTTCCCTTTCAGGACTTTCTCCTGTCCCTGCTCTCTCTTTCCTTATCATCGTCTCCACACTAAAATTAGGTCTACTGTTAGCCAAGCTGCCAGTGCTCCACACAGGGCCTCATGGGAGCCACAATGGGAGCATGGGTGTGTGTATGTGTGCTGGAGGGAATCCACCTCTCCTTGGCAGGCGTTTAAGAGTAAAAGGAGGGCTAAAGTGTGCATCGGGCTTAATCCGGCTTCCTGCGGTCTCTCAGGTATAAGGTGGCACTGCCCTGTGAGAGAGGAATTGCTCTGGTCTAGAACATGCTCTCGGGAGATTGTTGTTACAATACATGAGAGGGAAAGCCACTTACTGTAAGTCTCTCCATTGATAATATTCTGTCTCTTTGTGAGCGTCCGTGTGCATGTGCTAGAGGAAAATAAGTAGAGAAAGAGAAGAGCAGAAAAAGATAAACAATGAAAAAGTCTGAAATATAAGTCTGTCTTTCCTCATTCTCTCTCTTTCTCTTTCTCTCCCTCTCTCTCAAATGGATAATTCTGGTGATGGCCCTGACAGCCCATGGTTTAGATTTTGATTTATGTTCTTCCAAAGCTAAAATCAAAGAATCCATCTAGTGCTATTTTATGGCAGCTGGGATGATGAATGGTGCAGTCTCTGGGCCAAACGAAGCCGCTGTGTCTTTGCCCCGGATTTTAATTGCTAAAGTAGCCAGTCATTGCTCAGGATTCAGGAGTGAGCATGCGGCCGTTCTCTCCCTCTCCCTTCAAAGTGCACCGTAGATGGCTGCTTAGAACGAAAATTGAATTTAGTTTACTATAACTTGCTGCTAAATCATTCATAGTGTGGCCATAGGGAACTCGTGTAACAAGTACAAGTAATGGCTCTTGTAATGGACGGAACTTTGAAGTGTAAATTCCGCATGTATATTTAATGTATGGAGAAAATAAAAAATAAAAAACGAAGTAATACACCAGATGAAGATTTTATAAAATTCAGTCACTTGGCTGTCGTGTTGTGCTTAGTTGCACTTTAGCGTTTCTCATTTGCTCATTATTAGTCATGCTCTCATCTTATCTTTATTTTGCAACAGGGAAACAGAAATAAGTCGAAAGTAAAGCTTGATTATCTCAGGGCTTGTTGAGTAAAAAAGTTGTTTCTGTGATGGACAAAGTGACAAATACCAAAGAGAATGAGAGGTTCTGCGTGTGTAGGTGTGTGCTGTACTGAGAGCGCCTTGTTTAATAAGAAGTACAGAAAGCTCTGCGCTCCTAATTTTACAGGGATTCACACTTTTTGCGGCCGATAAAAGTCATAAACACACATAAATAAAATCAGCCTGTGTGTGTCATTAATCAAATAGGACAAGATGTCAAGATTCCCCCTTCACAAAAAAAAAGGTGTTAAAAAGAGCAGTAACATCGCCCGCTAAACTCCCACAAAATCAATGATGCAAATGAGAAAAACAAGCAGGCAATAAATTCTTTCACATCTGCACACCCCAGTGAGATTTTTTTTAATAATTTTTAATAAAGCATGATTGTAGTTTGTAGCACTGAATAATTTAATCATGCAGAGATATGGAAGAGAGAGAGTGAGATAGAGCAAGAGAGAGAGAGAGAGAGAGAGAGAGAGAGAGAGAGAAGGGGTGGGGGAATTCACATTTGAAAATTTCAATCTTAAATCTTTAGCTGGTTGGTTACTTATGTATGTAACCCATTTGTTTGTTTCCCCTCTGCTCTTTTGCCATAAGGTTGTTACGTCAATGATACCAATTGCCCTCAAAGGACATTTTTATGTATTATTTTTCTTGCTGATGGAATTAGCATGGCATTATCAGTCAGGAAAAAAAATCAAAAAAGTGTATGTATATATTTCTAAAGATATACACAAAAATCCTCTAAATATGTACATGTATGTGGAGGAGCAGCCTCAGGTGAAACAAAGCCTTGCCAGTAATTTATAACAATGACACAGGAGCGAAGTTTCTCTAAATGAGGCATTCAGATAGCCAAACCAGTCATTTATCCTTATGATTAATACAAATGATATTCCTAATAATAAATATTGCTGCCTCGCAGCGAGCAGGCAGACAGGGAGAAAGAGGGAGAGAGAGAGAGAGAGAGAGGAAGTGAGAGCAAGAGATTGAGAGAGAAAGGTAGCAAATCCATGTGGTCATACCGAACTCAATGTTTGACTATGTGTAAGTGTGTGTGAGTTTATCATTGTCATAGTTTTAAGTAAATGTTAAAACACTTTGTGTGTAGGTGTGTCCGTCTCTCAAAGCGTAATCACATATTTTCTTTCTCGTCTCTGAATTGTTCTGCTTCTTGAATGATCAGGTTGGTGCAAGGTGAAAGTAAGCCAGCACGTATATTTCTTGTGTGCATGTGTATGTGTTTTACAAGTTTAGCAGCCTGAAATCACCTACATTGTGTGGGAAATGGCAATGTAAATAGGGTTGTGAATCGTAATGGATTTTAACGATTCCGATTTAACGGTTCCATAAACGATTCTTACTTTTGAGGAAGACATATTTGGAAATAAGAAATGCTATTTTAAATGCATTTACTGGCTCCAGCAGTCTGTTGCCAAACAGTGAGACAATTTCAGATTTTTATCAGAGCAGATAAAACAAATCAGATATAAATGTAATAAATGTCTTTTTGTGAAACATGACAGAAGTCAGATTTACTAAAAAGAACCGGCTCATGAGAGTAATTTGTTTGAGAATCGGACTACGCTTGTCACACTTTGTGTTTCGGGCTATAGATTCAGTAGAGGGGCAGCACTGCCTCTGAAATGCTTTAACACAAAAAGCATTTCTAGAAAATTAACTACAATTTTCAGATAAGAGGTCACATGTGAATGCCACACATTAGAAAATAACGGTAAATTTAGCACTGGCTATTTCCCTGAATTAGGGAAATCCATTACTCAGGAGTCCAAAAAATTATTTTCATACAATTGGAAAGATATTGAAATTATTCCATTTACTTGGATGATATAAAAATATTCTATTTTTTAGAGCCGACTATAGAGGAAATCTTGTAGTGTATTGTAGTGAAGTTATTTGGTGAGCAGCCAATGGAAATCGACCGCACGCGGCCATAACACTAGACCATGAAGAAATGAAGATGGCAAACAAGTGCTCAAAGTGGAGAAAACATTTAAAGCCCCTCACCTCCAACACATGGCACAGTCACCGTCTTTCCACCCAAGACCGCATGCAAATGTGCTTGGCCCGTTTCTTTTTAAATTCGGAACAGAGAAGAAGCAACATCAATGACAGCGCTTCCGTACATCCATGTTTGTTTACATCTGTCATGCGTCGCTTAAGAATCGGGGCATGGGATTCTGTCTGAGTTTGATTGGGTCGAATTGAAGTGGTTTGGTGTGTGATGCACAGTTTTTGTATGTAGTCATTTGCATAAGTGTGTGATACCTAGTGGTGTGCAGTGAAGCCATTATCTGTATCTGTATTTGTATTTGTTTATATGACAAAATTATCTGTATCTGTCTCTGTATTCGGATAGAACCAGGTGTGGGCGGAGGTTAAACCAGAAGTTTGTTAAAACTAAATGAAAATCAAATTTTTTTAATGTTACTCTAATGTTTATAGTTTATATTAATTAAAAATGCCTTTTGTATGCCTTTTCATAATAATAGCCTAATAATAAACATATTTTTTAATTAAATCATAATTTAGATGGGGTTTTTTTCTTACCAGATGAAGCTGAAATTGTTGGCCACTTTAACTGTGGAATATGTTGTTAATTTTGGTTTCTCCTGATATTTCTGATATTAATATCTGCCTGAAACTTTTTTTTTTTTTTTTTTGTCCAACTGTTCATGAACAACTACATTATTCTGGAGGCAGATATCAATCAAAATGTGAAATTTCAAGTACACATTTTGAAGTGAATAATAAATTCAAATTTAAACAGTAAATTAAATAGAATAAATCAATATAGCCTAGAAACAGGTGAAACCTTATGGAGCATTTGAACTTTTTTCGGAATAAAGTCTTAACCAGATAATTACTTTAATCGCTGATGAAAAAATGTGGTCAACATTAAGAGAGGGATAGATGAGCTCAAGCGTGAAATCATCACTTCAGGTCAGGAATTTAACATCGCGCTCAGGTTTAGGCTATAAATAAATGCATGGGAATCATGTGGGAATCGTGTGATACATTAACATAGACATTTCAAGAAGTGGAAAGTGTACATGATGTCGTATCTTAGTTAATGTTACACTTAACAAGCTCTTAACAAGAGTCGAGACCGCGGCCATCCGATCTGAAATCACATGTGCACATTTTCATTCATAAGGATTACGCTTTAGAAAAATTGCTACATGGATGCGTAATGTTGTAATTTAGAATATGTTCATTTTTCAATGTTGCTTCATGTTTGTGTTTCTTGGATTATCAGTCAAACAATTTATTATTATTATTATTATTATTATTATTTATTTTTTTAAATCAATTTGTTTTGAAGTCATTATTAGTACCTTTCTGCTACATGTGTATAGCAGATGTGGTACATATACCAGTAAAAGTAATCCAACAATTTTATTGCAATTTACCAGGTTGCATGTGTGAAAGCTATTGTCAGAGTTGGTATGCTGTTTCATCTGCATTGGTGAAAAAATGCTCATTCAAGGATCATCAACAAAGTCATGACAATCACAGTTCAGCCATTTATTTATTTTTATAATTTCCAAATATAAAACGATTTCCAATTCCCAACCCTATTACTACTCATACAAAATGATGTTTTAATGAATCTCAAAATGCAAAAGGTTATGGGTAGGGTTAGTGATAGCTAATAGCATTTGCTATGAGGAACAAGTCCATACTTTGATAGAAGAACAAATGTGTGGGTGTGTGGATGTGTGTGACCAAAAAACGAAAGGATAGTGAGTAGACGGAAACCCCCATGTGAACATCTTCTCACAGACATAGTCGAACCACTTATTTCCAAATATCAACCCCTTTAATAAGTATTTTTCTCCTTGCTGGGCCATAATAATGCACAGAAGAGAGCTATCATAGTTGGAGAAGGAGAGGAACAGAGGGAGCAGGGGCCTTTAAACAAATGAAGCTGTCAGTGCAACATAAAGCCCCAGAGAAAAATTACAGAGTCGGACACCATATTTATGCAGAGTACAGTTCTTCTCCTCTCCCGCACTCTCTGTTCTCTTGCCATCCCTTTTTCTTCTTCTTCCTCCCCCTTTCTGTCCTGCCTGCCAGAGCAGTAGTAAGATGATCGGAGGGGATTATTTAATACTCAGAAATATTTTTCATCGTACACGAACGCAGCCTCCTGGATTCACACGCTCAGATGCAAACACACCTTCCCGTGGAGTCCACCTCTGTTCCTTTTCCTTTTCCAGGGCTCTTTGGATATTAAGTCATGTCCAAATTTGAACAACCACACATATGCATCACTTCAGCTAACTAGAAAGGGAGATAAAAAGAGAGCAGGGGAGAGAGGGGGAATGGGTGAGGAGAGGGCGTCTATGAACGTCTGTATTCCCCTAAATCAAATATTCTCTACATCAGACAAAACTAAATCATTCGCTTCCTACACCACCCACTGCCATCTGATGAGAGGAGGGGAAAATAGGAGAATTGCATATCTGTGTATCAACATGTAGAACGTCACTTCATTTTGGTGGAGAAGAATGCACCCATGTCAGGCACCCGATAAAGTTTATGTCTTCCTGCCACATTCAAAAGTAAACACCCCCGCGGCCTACATGACATCACTAAGTAGGTTAAGTGTAGTCTCGAGTCGTCATCGATCATTATGGAATGTAGCATATTCCGCGCTGCGCGCACGCTGAGAGGTAAAAGTTTTCCACTGTACTGAGATGACATTTAATTTTTCATATCTCCTCCATAGTCCTGGAATGAATTTTGGCAGACCTGATGCAATTTAGCAGCTTGGCAGTTTCAAATTGGGCAATGAATCACAAGGATTCAATGCACTCGAGTGGCTGCATAATATTTTCTCTGTCAGGAGAAAGAGAGAGTTGCTGAAGCTTTGGACAGTGGACCCCTCCTCTCTTTCTCAGCTCCTTGTTCACTTTCCCTCCCTCTCTAGCCTTGTTGTGTCTCTCACTACGCAGACCTCTTGTAACATGAGAGCGAATGTAAGAGACCACTGACTTCTGTGAATGCATATTTGAATCCCAGCGTAAACACACTTTAGCTATGATCCATTGAAAATCATGTTCGACCTCATTTAAAGGCAAGCAGATATGTTGATTGAATGTGAGCACTTAAATAAATAGTCTAGGTTCAAATACATGTTAAGCTCAATTGTCAGAATGTGTGGCATAATGTTGATTACCACAAAATGTATTTCCACTTGTCCTTCTTTAAAAAAGCAAAAATCTGGGTTACAGTGAGGGACTTACAATGGAAGTGAATGGGGCCAATTTTTTGAGTGTTTAAAGGCAGAAATGTGAAGCTTTAAATTTTATAAAAGCACTTACATTCATTCCTTTGTTAAAACTCATGTATTATTTGAGCTGTAAAGTCGTTTAAATTGTCACTTTTATAGTATTTTAAAGGTCAGGGTTTACGGCGTTACGACGTCATGGCAATGAAGTTGTAAAACTGGATATAACATTACACACTAAAGGAGAGAAGTTGAAATTCTTTTTTGTGGTGATCAACATTTTGCCACAAATGCTGTCGATTGAGCAGAATATTCCTTTAAGTTCAGTCAAATATCTTTTTAATGAGAGTAAGAAATGTTATAATTACTAGAGAATTCGTATTTTATCACATTAGTGGTTTTACATTTTCAGACAATATCTTCTTTGATGCCTATTTTGATGATATTAGGCAGACATATAACATTACCGACTTTCATAAGGAAACATCACTCTAATGACTTTTATCAAAGAACCCTAAAACTAATTTCAGATGATTCTTTAAAGGATTTTTATCCTTTTGTCTTCTGTGGGGAACACTCTACAATAAAGTTGTATTTGTTAATATTAGTTTGTGCAGACGTTAATACGAACTAACGAACAATTTGCCCTTCACCTTGTAAATGTGACACCAATGATGAGATCGCTCTGGCAAACAGGAGCTCCAGTAACGAGATCACTGCGCAAGTTGCTAATACGCCGCCCACACCAACCCATCAACAACATCTCGCCTAGGGCGCCAAAATTGTCAGAAACTGTGCTGTCGTTACCAGAAGAACCATCAAGTTATTGGATGACCTGATTCCTCTGCCACTCTTTCTGTCCATTGTGTATATGTTATAGTGATCTTGTTCATTACGGCATTAAAGGTTTATCACCTTTTATTTAGTATGGCCTATTTGTTCATAGGGTGTACAAAAGGTTGTGATGAGTCTAAGGAGTGTTGGCAAATGTATGTATACAAATAGAACCTTATTGCTTGTCAGTTTTGGTCTGTTTTTTGCACAAAGCTTGCATAATAGCTCCATAAGACTTTTGGTGGTCTAGACTACAGACAATCAGATATGTTGGCAGACTAGGAGAACTGCCTCTTCAGAAAATGTGTTTTAAAACTAGTAAGAATGTATATCTATTATATCTAGTTGATTCTCCAGATAGGCACGATCAAACAATAAGTGCTTCAGATATAAATGTCAATTATGCCTCTCTCCAATCTATCTTCTTTCACAGACCTGCTATAGTACATTCTCTCATCTTAAACAAAGAGCACTATCACTCCACATAAGACAAAACAGACTGATACACATACACGTACATACACCTCTCCGCCCACCTCATACGAGACACAGCATATGTGTTTTAAAAGGTGAAGAGGTCCAGAGAGCCTCGCTGTATCAGATTTTTTGACAAAGAGCAGCGCGGCCAGAAATCAATAGTGCCTGTTCAGGGTGAGGCCAGTCAGAGCGTAGATGCCACTGAGCATGCCTGAACATTCGCTGGCCTCTCTCTCCAGCCTAGTTGAACTCAAACAAGCAAAGAATGGACTGACAACAGTTTTGACACTTGCCGTTTATTAGGCACTTCACGGCTATAGCCAGTGTAGCCCCACTGGCTGGCTGGCATTGTTGTCGAGGTGACCATAGTAGAGCTCAGGACGTTTTACATGACGCTCCATTTGTCAGGGTCAGCGTCAGGAAAATTAGTGTTTATTCTTGTCAGAAAAAAAAGCATGTGATGAATTGGTTTATTTATATGCTAAGGGATTTTTGGATGGCGCCTCTCTTGCTCACTCCTCCTCCCTGGGATGCACACTCACCTACAAAACCAGTAATTTCACCCTGTTTGCTTGGAGGAGATTAACGTAGCATATGTGAACAGCAGAGGCATGTAAACATGGCTGGTAACAGCAGACATAAGAGGCTAGGGTGGAGACATTAACCTTGATGGTAACTGAAGACAGTGACTATTACTGAAGCTGACATTTTTCACACGAGGACCAAACAAACTTATATGTGCAATAATATTAGTGATATATTCTTTGAAGCAACTAATTAATATATTTTTAATCAAAGTAATTTTATTTGTACTATATATCATTATATGTGTGAAACACAGTCAACCAAAGTTTAACACATCATGTCACCATTACACTTTCTTAGCAGGATTTATTTATGAATAAAATAGATTTAATTGTATATTAACTTGTAAATAGACAGATATTACTTTAAGTTTTGTGAACAATCAAAACATAATTGGTCCAGCACTGTCCAAGTCATTTATAGGCACAATTGGAGACAATTATAATCTGAAAATATATATTTTTTCTCTCTTAAACTGATTCCCAGAGATTTTTATAGAGCCTCACAATTGTGTTCATAGTCCTCTGGTAGCTGAGGTGAAAAAGTGATTTCTGACAATCAGCCTATTCACTCTTCTCCAAGACCTGAAAGAGTCATTACTATTAAACATAATAATGGCTTTAAAATAGTCACATTGTGCTTTGATGCAATGAATAATTTAAGGTTGTCATTATGCGGGAACACTGCCCTGGCCCTGTTTAGTGCGGAGATGCCTGGTCAGGTAAAGTCGTACCTGAGACAACAGTCAGCAGACTGCCACATTTGCGTGAATTATTTATCTATTTACCCCCTCCCCGTCACGTTTATTTCGAGTGCCGTTAATTATGCTCGCGCAAGCTGTTAAGCTGTCGCCTGCCGATTAACAGAGTCAAGCGCAGACCCACTGCTGCCACCAGTGCGCAGCAAATGGGACGAGGAGGAGGGGGAAATAACAGAAAGATCAGTTTTGTGACAGCATTTGTTAACTCAAACAGAGGGCCATAAAAAGTGTGCAGTCTTTTAAAGGCAAAGCAAGTAAACAAATTCCAGTATGCTTCATTTAACGAATGTCCCTGCTAATTAAAGACGCAGTTGCACAATGCAGCAGTGCATTAAAAGTTATAAGAAATTGCTCATCTTCACAACGTAATTCAACTTGAGTTTACAGCTTCCAGCGGTTTCCACTTTTGCAGTCATTGCACTTGGGCTGCATATGGTTTGATGTTGCTTTCATGTGATGTTCATGCTCAGGAGGGTTAGGCAAACAATAGTAGAGCTATCCTGCTAACACATTTGATTTACGTTTTCCATTGTATTTAGGCCACATATATGATAATATTTACCTGCCCTATATTCTGCCTGAACAGAGCATGTGGAAAATAGTCAGGATATTGCTCAATGTACAATAATAGACAATGTTATGCTGTTATAATCTGACACTAGGGATGCAACTGAAGTAAATACCTTATTTGGAAAGGCATGAATAATGACTTTCAAAACCCAAAATAATAATAATAGAAACATTTTTTTTTTTGACATTCTAATCTGATGTACTTAACCAATGTCTTCATTTTAATGTATTATTTTGTTGTGGTAGCCTGTTGAGCTCTGAAATAATTTGGCGAAGTGATGCCATTTTACCGTTATGCAGTCAAGACCTAGAACTACTTCATAGCTGTGCGTTTACTTGAAAAATAATTGCGCACATCTGTCAACCAATCAGAATCAAGCATTCAACAGGCCAGTGGTATAAAAGAAAAAAGTAACATATCTAAAATGACAATGCAATTGTGAGTCTGTTAAGCCAATATCGCTGAAGTATAAACTTTATTAATGCAGCCTCCATTTATTCTGCATTTCTCAGAAATCTGAGCTTGTCAAGAGTAACATTACCTAAGATACTATATCATAAACGTTTTCCAAATGTCTTTTTAAAACCTTTTGAGCGAAATATACAATAACATACCTCTGTATCTCACTTGCTCCTTAAACTGCGCTAAACATAATAGATTGAAGTTTAAAAATGGGCTTTTAAGTTAGTGTTGGCGCACTGTCGGTTTAAGCCCACCCTTATCCGGTTATATCTTAAAACAGATACAGATTTATATAATTTCGCCATTGTAACAGATACAGATAATGGTTTTGCTGCACACCCTTTATGTTTGCCATCCAAGGGGTCAAGGTTTGACTGGTTGGCTGGCATGGCGTAATAAAGCCCTGTTGGTAGATATCATAACATCTTCTGGCTGCAAAACCCATCTATCGCCATTGACATCCATTCATAGTCACGTTACCATACCTACATTAAATAAATAAACTATTTTTAAGTGGCTTGTTGAACATAATTGTAAGGTGCACTTTTTTAGTGCCAACAGGCAATGAGCATTGTCATATTGCAACTTAATAAATCAGTTTAATAAATCAATAGTAATTGTATTTACTTAACCAACACGTCACAAATTTGCTCTTTTATGCAGGACTTTTTTTGACAAAATTAATTCCAATTCCGTATTGTGGATTGTGCTGTGAGGTTCTGTTTAAAAGCACATTATTTGATAAAAATAATACAATATGTTGAAAATTAATTGTTGTGTATTTATTTGATAACATTTTTCATGAATGAATTTATCTAGACACCATTTTGAAGATAAAACTTAAATAAAATATTGATATGGAATTCAGAAAAAAAAAAGCAAAAAAAAAAAAAAAAGGCATTCTCTGTCATCATGGTAGCCTTTTATGTGCTGCACTGAATACATTTTTAGTCCTATTGCATCTGTTACAATGTCTCAAATACCAAAGGGTTATCTGAGATGCATGTGTGTATATTTTGAGGTCAGTAAATTTTCAGGATTTTTCAAATCACTCTTTGATGATGTCACAAATGACATGGCTTTTCGTTGGTCACTTGGATTTGTTCCAAACATCAGTCATATATGTGTACTCAGAGAGAGCTGAGTCGCCAAGACAACGATGTGGTCATCTAAGTTCAGTGACTCTCCCCACTGAAAGCACTTCCTGCTGCCACTTTGTAGTATCACATTATCCTAATGAGAATATGACTGGAAGGAATGTGACACAGAATGGCCAAGGATGGGCTGAATGTCAAAATCCCTTTTCTTTAGTTTTTTTGTGAAGGGAGGTGAAGGAATTATGGGGAGAGAGAGAAGAGGATGGAGTTATCGTTTGTAATGCCGCAGGCTCATGGCCAGCACTGAAACCCTCCTGTCTGTATTGATGTCTCAGACTCCTGTTCTAAATGCATGGAGAGAGAGAGAGAGAGAGAGACAGCGAAAACAGACGGTTTTCACGGCCTTCACGGTTAAAGCTTTTTGTTCTTTCACCTCTTCTTATTTTCTCTAGTGGTTCAATATGTAAATCAATATTGATCAACACAATAAAAGATTGCAGAATCAGAGTCTTTTTTGCTCATAATTATCCTCCCATACACATGATCTCTCTCTGAATTAAGTCCAACACCTGTTAACATAGTAAACGAATGGAACACATCATGTGTTGATGAACTTCCTCATTTGAATTTCTTCAATATGTTGGCTAAATTTTAAGTCTCTACTCACTTGTTGCAGAAACTAGGGGCTTTCTGTCTGGGGTCCCCCAGTGGGCCGTAAGAGGATGGTAGGGGGTTCGTGGAATATAGTGTAAAAAATGTATACAGGTAAACATTTACCAAAATTGTAATTATTACCATTTTATAATTTTTTCTAAAAACTAAAAATAGATTTCAGAAGAATTGAAAATGTCTTTTTTCAGGTTTATACATCTAATAGTACTTTTAGCCGCTAGTAACACAGGGCATGTGTTTAACCTAATTTAAAAAAAAAAAAAAAAAATTTCAAATATTTTTTTTTTATCATTTCTTTTGGCTTTAGTACAATTACAATATGAAAGCTAATTATTCAATAATTTAATATTGCAAACAACATAAACCATAGTCAAAAGTGGCTAGTAAGAGTGACGCATTTACACACCAATGCAGGTTTTAACCCTCATTTGGCAGTTAACTGCGTCACTCTTACTAGCCACGTTGGTGGGTGAAGTTTTAAGAGTTTTTCCTGTATTTAACATTCTGTGAAAGGCAGGCTACTCAGAGCCGCAGCAATTTCAAGCTTCACTCAATATCGCGGTTGCTGGTAGATACCACAACGCTTATGTGACACATTTGAATTCTACAGAGAACATTCTAGTATAAACTCTAAAACGGCTAGACAGCCCTGACATTATAAACAGCACTGACGAGGTAAACACATATGCATCATCAGTTTTTAAAATACACATCATCATCATCCATAACACTAACCGGTACTGTTACTGGTAAAGATTCATATTAAATCTATCAGGACAAATCCATTACACTTTATTTTATTACAACTGTGAAAGTTGTAGTTAAAGGTTACAAAATGTGTTTAGGCTGTTTCATAACTGTAACGTTTGGGAAGAAGTCAAGAGAGCTGTATCTATTTGCGGCAAAGGATTTTAATGAAATGATAAACAAATACAAATAGAAACAGGAACAAATCAAACATCCACGATGGGAAACAATAACGTAAACAAGCGAAAACATCCACGAAGGGCACAGGCAGAGCACAATAGATCTAAACACTTTCAAATACATTCAACAACTGACAATACTGAACAGAAATCAGGGCATTAAATACACAAAGACAAATGAGAACATTAAACACAGGTGAGGAACAATAAGGAACAGCTGGAGGTGATCAGAGCAGGGGATGATGGGAAGTGTAGTCCATGGGGAACAGATGACAGAGGTAAAACACAGGGCAGACAACAGTGAATCGTGACAATAACAAATACTATAGTATTATTTTATTTATTTATTCGAAAAGATTATCAAAATTAACCTATCAACAGTAATGTGGAGCCATCCATGGTCTTACCTGTGATAATGGCCTTATCATTACAGATGCCACTGTTAAACAATGAAAGAAGAATGGTAAACTTTAATAAAGACAACTGCAATTTATAATGAAAGGGTTACAATCTGAACTTATAGACAAAAAATTATCAAATTTCCCTCCTGTGCAATCTTACTGCTGTTTTAACTGGCCATGTTTGCCCCACTTGTTGTGGGATAGGGGTTTAGGCTAGTGAAGATGCTGAGTGGCTAGTGACCTTGGAAAACTACTAGCCACAGTGGTCGGTGAGCCATTAAGTACAATTCAAACCCTGAACATAACATAATGTCTTAATTAGATCACACTATAATTTTTTCAGACCGTATAAAAGGGGTCTTTACACATGTAAATATATCACTGTCTATGTATTTATTTCGTTATTTATTTTTTTCAGAAGGGTGTCCCTGGCAAGGCCAGGCAATAAGTAAAACTCATCTGGGCTACTGTGCATGAAAGAAAAATAAAAAGCATGGCTTTTTACATTACGCACAACTGAGTTATGCATATTAGTATGGAATTTAACTAAAACAACAGTTAATTTGACCACTTTAGTTCTTATGTTAATTTTGAATACATTTGTTGTGTGGTGGGTCTGAGTCACAAACTGACACCATTAACTCATGACTGAAATCCTACTGTGCATAACATTGAACTCAGAGACTGTAATTTATGATGTGTCATTCAGCTTCCCCACATCTGGGGAACGATAAATGCAATCATGTGAAATTCCTCCTAAATCAATGTAGTCATTGCTGCCAAAAGACAACCCATATCACAGAGAAACACAGTGGGGAATGCTTGTCTCTTTTTTAATTCCTTGTCCCTTTTTGTCCCAGCATCACCAGGTGGAGTTGAACCTGATCCCATCTCAGACATACATCTCAGCAATCTCCGTAAAAAGGATGAAGGTTTAGAAGGAGAAAGTTTATGTGGCACATCGGCCTGATTAAAAACCCACAGATCTGAATGTAATGGGCTCCTTTTACTTCATTTTACCAGAGATTTATGAGTGGGACTGGAAATGAGTGGCAGGGTGTTAAAACGGTCAAACACTGAAGGAGAGAAACTCCCCCTCTTTCCTGTGCTGGCCAACAGTACTTTTCTTTAGTGTATGTGTGTGTAGGTGGGACACTGTATTAGCCTGGACAGTGTGTGCATGTCTGTGTGTGTATGTACACACGAAAAACAAGCACATCTTCATCGTGGCTCCCTTGGAATGAAATCAGCCTTGCAAATGTGATGTGAAGCCCATGCACACTTGAGACTGATGTGCAATGCCAGTCAACAGTGTGGGGACAGCCCATGCAAACACGGCTGTCATCCCAGAGTGCAGAGAAACATCCCTCTATCTTGCTTTCCCTGCTGAACGGGGTGCCGCTGATAACATTAGCACATCATTCCAGTAATGTGCCCTAATCTTCAAAAAACATGCCCACCGTGTCCAACCGCAAGGCTAACCGCAGGACTCCAAAAAGATATGCCGAAGCAGTCAATTATTCATCAATACCCCATTTATTAAGCCTTCAATGCCATTTATATTGCCCTTTATAAGTGCTGCCTCATGTATAATGAAGCACACACAGACTCTGCACATAATGTATTTTGTTTATGGTGTGCTGAATATATTATTCATCAAGAAGAACCAATCATTAGGAGCCACTGTGTCACATTAGCATCAACAGAAGATGGACGCAATGTGGACCGTGTGTGCCAGGGCGTGTGCAAGAGCAAAGGGGGGATATGGGCAGCGAGGGCATGATGGGAATGAAATGACCATTGAAGAAGAGCTAGCGTAGTGTTAGCGCCAGTGGCTAATGCATAGAGAGAGGCTAATACAGTGAGCGGATGTGGTGACTACCGTAGCAAACGTCCCTCCCTCTTAGCATGTCACACAGAATCTGCAAGGAATCTGTGTGTGTTTGGACGGCTGTTTATTCTGTCTACTTGACTAAAAGGCCAAAGATGCCACATTGCATCTGTAACAGTGGTGTGTGGTGGATTTCTGAAAAGAGAAGGCAAGTCCCCTCTCTTGGTTTGAGTAATGCAATGTAAATTCATGTTCCAGTTTGGTTTGAACAAGGTTTTCATGGTTAAAGGCATATGGAGCATCATTAACCTTACACTATGAACAAGCAACCGATACTGTTATTTTTGTTCCTGCTTGTTTATTAAAACCAAGTCATATCAAAATCTTAATAGTTTTTTTTTTTAATGTATTTTAAAATATGTTTCACATTGGTTAAATAATAACAAATACAATATTTCAGTTAGAAGCATATTTTGTGTATTTTCTATGTGTTGTCATTAAAGGGATAGTTCACCCAAAAATGTAAATTCTTTCATTATTTACTCACCCTCATGCCACCCCAGATGTATATGACTTTCTTTCTTCTGCAGAACACAAACAAAGATTTTTAGAAGAATATTTCAGCTTTGTAGGTCCATACAATGCAACTTATTGGTGATCAGACATTCGAAGCTCCAAAAATTACATAAAAGCTACATTAAAGTAATCCTTACAAATCCAATTTTTAAATCCATATATTCAGAAGCGATATAATAGGAGTGGATGGGAAACAGATGTTTAATGACCCTTTTTAAGACCCTTTTTAAAACAAATCTCCAATTTCTCTTTCACTTTCAAAATGTGGAAAAAATGTGAAAGTGTAGATTCATAGTATTCTAATATTGGTCTGTTTCTCACCAAAAATTATCATATAGCTTCTGAAGAGATTTAATCACTGGATTCATATGGATTACTTTTATGCTGCCTTTAAGTGCTTTTTGGAGCTTGAAAGGTCTCAATTCACTTGCATTGTAAAGACCAACAGAGCTGAGATCTTTGTTTGTGTTCTGCAGAAGAAAGTCGTACATATCTGGGATGGCATGAGGGTGATTAAATGATGAGAGAATTTTCATTTTTGGGTGAACTATTCCTTTAACTGTTGTTTAATTATAATATTTATTAGGGGTCAAGCCTCGAATAGAGGACAGTCTGATCTGTTACCATAGCAAATTCCAGCAAATTCTAGCACAACCAATTGCCCAAATTTGCACTCACATTTATGTTAATACCTTTTGAACCATGAGTACTAGAAAGTAAATTCCTTGGCTCAAGACGATTCGATTGCATCTTATGTCGTTATTTTTAATTTTCTGACAAACCTAATTTTTCGAACTCGTCCTAAGCCGTTTGGCAAATTTGCATGAAAATTGGCCCGCATCATCTAGAGGCACTCACGGCAAAAAGTTATTCAAAAGTTAATTTTGATAAACCATACCGTTTCTATGCCGAAAAGCATGCCAAAATGGACGTGAGGGTATATCTCATAACGCTTTAACATATTCATACCAAACTTATTATTTGTCATAGGCACATGTGCCACCTAGTGGTCTCGAGATATATAAAAAAAGCACATTTTAGCTTAGAACTTCTGAACAGTTTGTCAAAAAATCATCAAATTGGTCCCATTCGATTCAGCGGGTATAGCAAGTCCAACGATATGTGAAATACCTATGTCAGCCATTTTGGACGTCAGACATTTTTAATTTAGCATTAAAGTGCTGTATTTTACGAACATCTTGTCGTATCGTTACAAAACTCAGTATGTGTCTTGGGCACTATGTTCTGAAGGGATTCAAAAAGTTTCGGTACAGTGCCAACTTGTGGTCAAAAATGATAATGCTATTTCTAAAAATGCTAATAGATATTGACTCCTTTTGCCTACTGTAATGAGACACATCTTGATAGATTCTGTGGTTCATGCTGAGAACAAGGATACCAATTATGTCATGATTGAGCAAACTTCCTGTCTGCAATTTTTTTTATGTTTTGAAAACCAAATTTTTCAAACTTCTCCTAGACTGTCTGTCCGATTTGCACGAAAATTGGCCTACATCATCTAGAGAGAATTCACAGAATGTTGATAAACCATACCGTTTTCGAATAGTGTTTCAACGAATTCGACAAAGAATGCCAAAATTGAGACAAAACTTTGTATGTGTCATCATCATTAGGCCCTGAGGTCACCTGCAGCGTTTTGGCACATTGTCCACTACTGGACAGGAGATAGAAAAACTGTTTTTTTTTTTTTTTAGTCTTATAACATTTAAACACTTTAGCCGAAAAATAACTAAAATTGTTTCTTTAGATCACATGCTACATAGTCGAACAATACTACATTTTTCTATGTCGGCCATTTTGGATGTCGGCCATTTTGAATTTAGACATGAAATGCTGTATTTTACTAATGACTTTGCATATCATTAAGAAACTCAGTATGTGTCTTTGCACCATGCTCTGAAGGGTCAAAAAGTTTCGAGGCAGTTCCACTTTGTGGTCAAAAATTATAATGCTATTTCTAAAAATGCTATGATGCTCATGGTTCCAATAATTGGCTTGACACTGGTATCGCTGCTTGCAGGTATATTTATTATTATTAGTAGTAATAGTAGTAGTAAAAGTCACCTTCTTTTTGAACAATTGGTCAACAAATCATATGTGGATTTTTAGTGAATGTAAATTTTATGAAGGCATTTATCATGTTTGTGAACATGAGAAGTAGAAGCATTATCACATTATCAGATAATCACCAATCAGCCAATCACAGCAATGTGGAGGCACTGCATTTTCTCATGTGACGGTGTGCCTGTATTGCACTGTTAATACCTCACATTAATGGCACACTATGATCTGTGAGAATACAATGATCTCAAGGATAGCAAAAGAGATGCTGTGTCCCTCTGAAACTTTATCCACTGGTTTCGCTGTTTGACAGTGTTACATTGGAAAAATAAGTGCTTTACTCACTATTTGATCTCTATATTTGATACTCATATAGAGACAATGCCACCAATCTGTAAGACCAGACAAACAGCATCTGTAAGTATATATACTGTATGTGTTCCTGAATTTGATCTCAATTTGTTACCTGTTTCTGCTGTATGCTATCCACCCCATCTCATACATTTCTCTACTCAAATCCAGTGACCAGCTCACTTTTACGACGCTCAAGTTGGTTTCAATTATTCATATGGCAGGAGGGACCATTCAGCATGGCCTTTTGGTAAAATGCCACAAATACATTAACCTATATATCTGCATGATGAGAAGTGGGGACCTAAAATAATGGAGAAAAGAATCCATTCTTAAACCAAATGTTACCTTTGCATGTGAATGGAAATGGCAGATATGTGAATTATGGGTGTATTTTCAACAGTTGCTCTCTTAGAGCAATCAATAAACTGCAGGCAAATCATTGATGTCAGGTCAGGTCAGGTCTCTGTCTACAACATGTTGGCCTGCATGTCTGCCTCAACACATCAGTTGCAGGTGAAATGTACTGATGCATATTTAAAACAAGGCATGTTTGTCAAATAAATTGTTTTCATCTTGAATATTGCATTAAAGATGTGTTAAAATTGCTCAGTGTGCTAAACAACAGAACTCTGCTTTGAAGTAATTGAACAGCACCTATGCAGATCTTATCTCACAATTTTTTTTCTCCAGGTGCAACTACAAGATATTCTGTTTTGCTCAGCAGGAATCTATATTCATTGGTGATAAGAGCACACACATTTGTCATTTCAGGGCCGGTGTGTAATAAGCAAACAAGGAGGATTGCACCAAGGTAAAGCAGGGTTTCATGGTCCTGACCACAGATATTTGGATATGGTTGTGAGTAGATGAAAGTGGACGAGGGAGAGTCCACTTTTGTCAAGGCTATTATGGAAGGTGACTAAACTTTGACACTCAGTTTATAGCATAAAATATATTAAATGAAATTATATATGTGTGTGAATATCTATATCTATCTATCTATCTATCTATCTATATATATATATATATATATATATATATATATAAGCAATATCACATGAGCAAAAGTGCGATATGGCCCTACATCAGCACTGCTGTGATTCGGCCGCAGGCCAAAACGCATTTGTGCATGGAACTACATTCTTATGCACCAGATCAGAATCTGCCATTGCTGGTTCAAACTAAATGATGCATCCAAGCCTCCGATAGTAATTAAAAAATGTCACTTCAGAAATAGTATCATGGCTTGTGCTGTTTCTAATAAGCTATTGGATAAGCAAGGATGTATGAGTATGTTTGTGCGTGTGTGTGTGTGTGTGTGTGTGTGAGAGAGAGAGAGAGAGATAGAGAGAGATAAATAGAGATGGAGCGTGTGCGATCACCTGTTGCCACTACCAAGCCAAGATGCTGTCAGCTTTCTGAAGGTCAGATTTCTCAGTGGAATAATGGCATCCAAGCGGGGGTATTTCTCCCTATTTTGCGGCAGCTTGTGCACAAGTGTTGATTACTATATAAACTGCAATGTCCTCCGCCATTTTAAACAGCACCCATTGTGTAATTAATCAGTCTTATGCGTCTCTCAGCTGTGATGCTGAAGTTGTTAGTTTCAAGCCATGTTACGCTATTTCTTAGCTTTAGTAGTGCAGTATTAATACAAGCGATCACGAAGAGCTGTTTTATGTAAACACTAGCTGACATGGATTCACTTCACATCATCTAACTGGCTCATATTACACACAAAAATTATCTTATGCCACCACCTGCTGTCTAAAATATGTAATGTAAAAAAAAAGACAAACAGAAGCTCTTAACACATATGCAATGCTCTTAGACTATAGTTTAACACGGCACAAACACAAGCGGAGTGATACACACACAGTGAAGCACAGAGTGCTGATGGTGTCAGACCATCAGTGCTCATGGAACGTATCTCGTCCAATCAGATTTGAGGACTGGAATTAGCTGTTTTGTGTGTGTGTGTATATATATATATATATATATATATATATATATATATATATATATATATATATATATATATTTCCCTGATTGCCACACATTATGTTATTACGATTGAATATATATATTGTTCCCTGAAAAAACGAGATGCTGCACCGATGAGCGCTTTGGGAACACGTCTCGGTTGTGACCAGCTGTGAATATGTACTTCTGCTTTTTTCAGGGAACAAGGGTTACATACGCGACCCTGAGATGTTCCCTTTACAAAAAGCTTCACCATGATGCTGTGCTGAAGAGCGCTTTGGGAACGAGAATACCCACGCCGCCGCACTGTGGCTGTCCGGACCCCTTACGGTTGTGTAGTGTGCTCACAAGAGCGTGAGAGGGCTCAGACATGGGCTTGAGATGTCGACTCAAGGATATCTCCAGCAATTTTGACACATCTTTAATGCAATATTCAAGATGAAAACAATTTATTTGACACACATGCCTATTCGCTATTAAATATACATCAGTACATTTCACCTGCAACTGATGTGTTGAAGCAGACATGCAGGCCAACATGTTGTAGACAGAGACCTGACCTGACCTGCAGAGTGGCATGAACATACAAACTATAAAATCTAATGAATGTGTGCAGAGAGGACCAACCTGCTGCATCACAAACCTGCTGCAGAGGGAGACCTCTAGCCAAGGTTTTGGAGGAGGCGAACCCTCTGGTAGAGTGAGCCCTGATACCTACTGGCGAAGCTTGACCGTGCGCATCGTAGGCCAGGGCAATAGCGTCCCTCACCCAATGCGCCAGTCTGCTTGGTGGTGGGCGCCCTCCTGTTGCAGCCCCCTTGGCAAAGAATTGTCACCCTGACTTACGCCACTGGCTAGTGCGGTGGACATAAGTCTGAAGGGCACAGACTGGACAAAGTCTGTGAAGTCTTTCCTGCTCCGGTGTTACAAATGGCGGGGAGCAGAAGGCTTTGAGAGTGACCGGATGTAAGGTCGAGAAAGGTACCTTAGGCAGGTAGTCAGGATGAGGGTGCAAATTTAATTTGGTCATTCCTGGAGCAAACTCTAAACAGGATGGCAAGACAGACAGAGCCTGTAGGTCCCCAATTCTCTTTAGAGAGGTAATCTCCATAAGAAAAACAATCCTGAGAGTCAGAAGTCTGTCAGATGCTGACTCTAGAGGTTCAAAGGAGGACTCCACCAGACCCTCCAGGACTATTGCTAAGTCCCATGAAGGGATCCTGGTCCTAGCAGGAGTTCTAGGTTTCCTAGCTCCACGAATGAAGCGATTGAGTAGAGGATGTCTCCCCAACAGCACCCTGTCCACCAAGGCATGGCGAGCTGAAATGGTGGCCGCATAGACCCTGAGAGTAGCGGGGCATGTCCCTGCTGACAGTTTTTCCTGCAGAAAGTCCAGAACTGAAGCAATCTGGCAGTTAACTGGGTCTGCATTATGAACTTTTAGTAGAGGGAAACGCATATAGGCACATTCTGGGCCATGTATGCGCCACCGCGTCCAGCCCCGGCTGGGTGACTCAGGGAGAAGTAGAGGAGACATTGCGCTGTTCGTAGTGGCGAAGCGGTCCTCTTCTGCCATTTAAATCTTACCCAGATTTGTTCCAAGTGGAGGGTGCCCTAGCACTTAAAATGGTCTCGATAACCTCAGGAGAAAGCCCTGTGTACCTCAGTTGGTACCCTTCAGGGGCCAAGCATGAAAGGTTTCACAATTTGGGCCAGGGATGAAATATTGTCCCCTGTGCCTGAGAAAGAAGGTCCTTCCTTTTCGGAATCACCCAAGATGAGCCGTCGAGGAGAGATATTTACTCCAAGAACCATACCCTGTTCAACCAGCGCGGCGCTATCAGTAAGAGGCAAGACCCTTGCTGGCGAACTCTGGCCAAGACTCTCGGGAGCATAGAAACCGGGGGAAAAAGCATACAGATGCATTCCGGGCCCTGTATGCGCCATCGCGTCCAGACCCGGGGGGGCTGGGTGACTCATGGAGAAGTAGAGGAGACATTGCGCTGTTCATAGTGGTGAAGGGGTCCTCTTCTGCCCTATAAAATCTCACCAGATTTGTTCCACTACCTTGGGGTGGAGTTTCCACTCCCCCTCCTGTATTTTCTGTCTGGACGGTAAATCTGCTCCCTCATACGGGCATCCAGGGATATAAACTGCCCTGAGTCACAGGAGCTTGCCCTGTGCCCCAAGGAGAATCCGACGTGCCAGAAATTCAGCTGACATGAACGTGGACCTCCATGATGGTTTATGTAAGGAACTACCGCTGTATTGCCCACCCGCACCAAGACATGGCAGCCCCTTGAGGAAGTATTTCAGGGCCAGAAATACAGCCATCAACTCGAGACAGTTACTGTGACAACCGAGCTGACGGCCCTCCCATTCCCCTTGAGCTGGACGACCACTCAAGACCGCTACCCAGCCCGTCAGGGAGGCGTCTGTCGTTAGCAGCCTGCAACGACGAGACGCACCTAGAGTGGGACCCAAGGTAAGAAACCGGGGTCTGAACCACATAGAAAGGGAATGAAGCCCACGGCATGTAACCCTTATTTGCCCTAGGGGATCGGCCCTTGGATGAGATCCCACTGGCTTTCAGCCATAGCTGGAATGGTCTCATGTGCAGAAGACCCAACGGGATCCAGACGCCATGAGATCTAGTATTCGTTGATACTGACAAATAGTAAAACCATGGCCTAGCCTGACTTTGCTAAGGGGTGGTTTGAATGGACTCAATTCGAGCGGGAGACAATTGTGCCCGCTTTGTGATCGAACTCCACACGATCCCCAGATAGTTCTTGGAACTTTGCTAGGATCAGCCAGTCATCTATGTAATTCTGAATGCAGATGCCCTGGAATCGCAAAGGAGCCAGTGCCGCATCCATGCATTTTGTGAATGTGCGGGTTAATAGGGCTATGCCAAATGGAAGAACCTGATACTGGAAGGCTTCGCCCCGAAAGCGAACCTTAGGAACTTCCTGAGCTGTGGCAGAATTTCTACATGAATATATGCGTCCATGAGATCGATGGTGACCAGCCAAACATGATTTTGGGCTTGTGACACAATCGTCTTGATAATTAGCATCTTGGACTTGAACACCCTGACTGGGCAGTTCAAGCCTTGAAGATCTAAGGTCGGACGCAACCCCCCACCCTCCTTGGGAACCAGGAAGTATTTGCAGTAATAACCTGACTCTTTCTCTGGAAGGGGAACACATTCTATGGCCCCTTTGACCAAGAGATTTTGCAGTTCTTTCCACAGTAGACATGCCTGCTCCGGTTTACGGTAGTGGGGACCACGCCGTTGAAACACGAAGGGCGGCGTGCGAATTGAATTCTGTAGCCCCTTTTCTACTGTTCTTTAGGACCCACATAAAAATATCTGGCAGAAGTTTCCACGCTGCCAGGTTCTCTGAGATGGGTATTAATTTCAACACTTCCTGTTGAGGGGGTGTCGAGTGTTCGCATCCTGGACTAAGGCAGGAAGCAGCGAATCACCCAAATTTTCGATGGAAGCCTCTACCTCCCGAAACACCGGAGGCGGCGGGAATGGAGAGGTTTCGTGGGGGTACCAGTAGGGGCGAAGTGGATGGTGCACGCACCCCGTCCTGAGGGGAGCTACCCCCACAAGATTAGGCGCAAGACCATCAGGGTTTCTTTCTCTTAGAAATTAGCGTCCTGAGGTCTTGTTTTGGGGGCTTTTGAGGGTGACGAACCTGCCCCAGTCTTTACAAGGGGGAGCACGACTCTCCACGCTTTGTCTTTGAGCCTCCCTTCTAGGAGGACAGGGACGGGTCTGGGTGGCCGACGGCCCCGCCCCCTGAGTGTGGTGAGGAAAAAAACTGCCCAAATGTGTCCTCGTGGCTTTTCGCCTCCTAGAACCTGGAGATAACTTTATTCATAGTATCCCCGAATAGGCCAGAAGGTGAAGCCAGGGCATCAAGAAGGAAAACTTTGCCCTTATCTTTGATGCCCGAAAGGTTGAGCCATAAGTGTCTTTCTGTGCTGACCAAAGCAGACATAGACCGGCCAATGGAATGGGCTGTCTGCTTGGTTGCACAGAGAGATTGATCCGTGGCTCGATGAAGCTCAGAGAAAGCTTCCTCGTCGAACGTGGTACACGCACTCAGGTCCTTTAGCAGGTCAGCCTGGTATTCCTGCAAGACTGCCATAGTGTGCAGAGCAGCACCAGCCTGACCAGCTGCTTGATAAGCCCTCCCCACTAGCATGGATGTAGTCCTGCATGGCTTTGTGGGGAGAGTGGGTCTCTTTAGTGATGACGTCAAGCCAGGCGAGAGACAACCCGCAAGTGTCTCTTCTACCGGCGGCATCAACGAATAGCCCCATGTCTCAGCACCTACGATAGTCAAATATATCGACATTGAGGGCACAAAGACACAGGAAGTAAAAAGATTCCTCCATCAACGAGAAAGCTCATCATGGAGGTCATCAAAGAAAGGAAAGGACTAATATAGCGTTTTTTTTTTTAGCCACCAGACAGAAATTCTTATAGTTTGGAGCGTTTGGGGGGGGGGGGGGTCTCTTGTTCGCGTGGCCAGTCTAGCTGTAGTCTGGCTACAGCCCAAGTAACCACTTCAAATAATTTCTCAACCACTTTATTACTGTGCGTGGAATGTACAGAGGTTCAGCACCTCCCTCGTGAAACGAAGAGATGCCGAGGCGCACTTCAGGCTTATGAGAAGTATCAGCTGGATCTGGGGAGAGAGCGAGCGATAGGGATGGACCCATCTCTCACTCCTCAGCCAGATATATGCGAGAGCCCCACGATGAAAACTGGTGTGTGTTCGTTTCAGCCATAGAGCTTAAACATGAGAACAGTCACCCTTTGTTTTGTTTATCAATCATTCTTTTTCTTTTTTTTTTGTCTTTTTTTTTCAGGGGAAATAGAAAGGAGAAAAGGTTCACTGCGCACTGCCTAACAGAATCTATCTCCTAACAGAGTAAATAAAGTTTGACAGGCTCGTGATAGGACACAGCACAGGATGGCTCTGAAGACGAAAAATCTGATGATGCACCGGTGATGCATCTATTTATAGCCACTGCGCCAGGTGCGTCTATTGATTACATCGGCAGAGGCTATAAATTCCGGTCAATGTTCATTGACGTGTTGCATACATATTCACAGCTGTCACAACTGAGACGTGTTCCCAAAGCGTTCTTCATCATAGTGAAGCTTTTGTAAAGGGAACATTGCTGTGTTCATGTTTATCTAAACATAAATAAAAAAATACAATTGTGAAAGTGTTATTTATGCATAAATTGAATTATATTAGGGGGAAATGTTTCTAAATAAATTAATAAATGCAATAATATAATAAATGCCACTATATATAACAAATCACAATGACAAATGTATTAGTGCAATTCTATTTTAGTACAGAATTGCCATATGGAAACATTCATATTTTCATAATTTTCTGTAAAATTATGCAAGGCAAATTGAATCAGTTAACCACAACATCTGCTTAATGTATCAAAGATACAGGGAAAAAAATCATGATGCAGAAGAAATATTGAATGGTTTAAATACCAAAGTGTATTTAATGTTTCAATCTTAAATAGATATGAACCAATCACAGACATGAAAATAAACTGTATATTGTGACATTATTACAAATCTCGGCTCACTAAAGACCTTATACACTTTGGTATTTTAACCATTCAGTATTTTTTTTTTTTTGGCTTTTTTATAATTATTTATTTATTGTTAGACGATTCATGAGAGAAAGGTTGAGGAATTCTAAATAAGTGGGGGGCATAGCTCCAAAAAATGGATAAGGTAAAGGAGGTGGAATGAGGTCTCGCGTCACTAAAGAACCGAGGTGTACATTTAAAGGTTAATTATTGAAGAGGATGGTTGTGGCAGGGTGGGGCCGGGTGATGATTCTACACACCCGGTCCCTTATCAGGCTAATCAAGCCTCCGAGAGGAATAAAGGCAGACTGCGGAAGATAGTGCGAGAGAGAGAGTTCATTTACGGGCATGTCCGTCATGTGTGTTTGTGTCTTTTGTTTAAGTTTCTCATTAAAACTATTATTTATATCGTCAAGCCGGTCCTTGCCTCCTCCTTTCCATTTAACTCATTCAAGCAGAATGGTTAACCTTTCACTGGGTGGAATAACAACAAAATTAGTGCTGCCCACTTACATTTGTCCATTGACTTTTATTCCAGGTGTTGTAGAGGGTGGACTTGGAAGGGTGTGACTGGGAGACAGGGATAGTTCTCCACATTATCCACATGTATACCATAATACTTCGGTGTATTTACCTAAGACACCCAGAACATAAAATTTAATTCTGTTTACAATATGTTTGTATGTTTTTAATACAAATTTGAGAATTGTTTCCCTCTTTAACACCTTTCTAAATCCTAAAACTACACTGAGAAACAGCACATTTGATGTTTTTAAGCAATCTTCCCTTTGTGTTTTGTTCTCCTCCCTCTCATTCATATCACAAAGGAAAGAAGATGGAAAGACCTTGAAAGAGATTTCTGCTCTCCTTAAACGAAATAATGGAAATGTAAGGGAACATGAGGGAGAGAGAGAATAAGACGAACTCTGCTCTTTTCTAGCATCAGTAGCGGCTTCCTCCTCCTCAGATTACACTGTTTAAACAATGCACTTCTATTGCCCACAGCTATTGTCAAACACATTTCCCTGCATAGCAGCTAAAAAAACTTTAGATTATGGCTATTGATCTTTTTTCCATCTCTTCTTCCTTCTTTCTAAGATTAACAACAGGTCATTTGAGTGGCATCCCAGTATCTGTGAGTGGATGGATATTATTGGTGTTTAACAAAGCTTTTCAAATGACTCCATGAGCGACTGAAGTTCAGTGTGAAATGAACGAATGCCATTAAGCAAGAGAAGAAAAGAGTGATCAGAATAAAAGCATTGGGTGTGAACATGTAGGATGTCAGTTCGAGGAGAATTTCAAAAGGGTGATTCAACAATTAAAAAGTGTTCCACTGATAGTTTAAATTGCCCACATACCAAAGGGATTAGCACTGTATTTTAATGGCTTTAGTATGTTGCTTTGAAGATATTCTATCACAATCTTATTGTACCATTCTTGCCTTTCAGCCCTCTATGTGTAATTGACTCGTAGTTCAGTGGATGTTTGAGTATTTCCATTAAATACAATGGCCCAGTTTCCACTATTGGGCCAAATAAGGGCATCCTAGTGCGTGCCAGGGCCAGTTACGTTCCCACTGTTCCATAAAGGGGCTTCATCGTGCCTCCTCTGGGCTTCCTTGGGGCCCAATGGCCAAGCATCCTGGCTCACGTATTACCCTTTGGCCAAAAAAGGACAACTGCAGATTAAGACAAGGTAAATGTCAAAGTCTGAGTTTCGCATGTCAGACGTTTCAGAACCAAGATACTCATTTACCAATTTTTTTTATTGTTTTTTTTTTTTATCTAGCTATCAGCTTACCTAAATAAAGACGTGATTGTGGTGGTGTATCCAGCGCACCACAGTACAAGTTTTGAAAAAAATTAAAAGAAATTGCAGGCACAGTAAAAATCCTTGTTCATTTCGAGGGCTAGCTTGTCTCTAAAGTCTGATACCTCAGTTTGACTTACCCCCTTGCTTGTGAAATGAGCGGGGTGTGTGATGTTGGCAACAGCATATTAAAGGCGGATTATAGGGCAACACTACTTGGCTATTGGCCTGATTGTGGGAATTCAAATCGATTTTGGTCTTGTGGCTCTATGTCCGAGGCTATTGATAGCAATGGCTCGCACTGGGCCGATAGTGGAAAAGTGGCTAATAAGTGCACTGGCTGTTGAAAATAGCAAAATATGGTGATATTTGTATGCACACTCTTTCTCTCTTTCTGTCGCCTTTTACTGATATAGTGGTGAATAGATCCAGCAAGTGTTTTGCCATTTAGTTTCAAGATGGAAATTCACACTCTGAGATACACCATGCTTCTCACCATGACACAGCCCATCACTCGCGACATCTTGTCTCATTAGTGAGATGGTGGATTTCATCGTACGCAGGCGTTCGAGAGGGGAGATAGAGAAGGAAATGAGAGTAGGAAAGAGTTACAGACATTGCT
>JAVLUX010000003.1:18764165-18814165 GCA_032164185.1 Moxostoma hubbsi
TGGTAGGTTTGTCTTTAAAGGTTTATAATTTATCATTGAAAATCAATTTGTATATAAAAAAGAAAGCATGATCCAGACTGATCAAAACGTTCAAGCTCCAAAAAGCACAAAAGGAAAATGTACTCAAGTTGTACATTCTTTTTAAAACCATTCAATATTTTTTTGGGGGGGGGCTTTTTTTTAATAATTATTTATTTATTGTTAGACGATTCATAAGAGAACGGTTGAGGAATACTAAATAAGTGGGGGGCATATCTCCAAAAAAATGGAGGAGGGAAGAGTGAAAGAGGTGGAATTTTAGAAACAGATTAAAATGTACCTCCTGTATTCACAAAAATCTTGGCATCAGCATTCTTCTCTGTGTATTCATGAAATAAGCACGTTCACACATTTCCTCGCATTTAATGCATGCACAGAGCACTGTACACAAACCAGGCACGGTGTTGGCAGGTTTGTGGTTTTCATGCACAATTGGCTATTTTGAAAATGGAGTTGCAGTTTAAAATGACATAAGTCTCAGGTTGAGTTTATGGGTGATACTTTTAAAATGTACTATAGTTGTCAAAAGGTTGATGATAAAAAATAGAAAATAAAAATGCTTGGATTGAGGACCTGTCAACCATGTGCAGTGTCAAAAAATCACTGTCTTGAAGCCTGCACTTTTTTCCAATTTGGGCCAGATGTCAAAATTTATAGTAAATAACTACTTTTTGAATGGACTCTCTCTTTTTGGTCTTTTTCTCACACAAAGCTATATTTCTTCAGAAGACATGGAATACACAACTAGAATTGTACACATTTTTATGCTACCTTTATGTGCTTTTTTGAGGTCATAAATTTTGATTCTCAGTGACTTGCATTGTATGGCAAAATAAAAAACAAAAAACAAACACCTTATACATTCTTCAAAATATATTCATTTGTTTTCCTCAGATGAAAGACAGTCATGCAGGTTTTGAAAGGCATAAGAGTGAGTAAAATGATCAATTGTTTTTTTTTTTAGTTTAGTTTTGAGGTGAATTATTCCTTTAATAAGAGTTCAAAAAGCATTTCTGATACTATGTATCACCTAGTCCAGAATTAGTTTCTAGAACTCCCACAATGCACACATTAAACAGTGAACATATATTCATCTTCAACATTTGAAGTTCTGTCACGTTTTGCTTATGATAAAAGGTTTGAAATTTCAAAAGTACACCTTTAGAATTCTGATTATTTGTCCATCAATGTTTCCCCCCATAACCTTTCATAAAGGCCCTCACTCAGAATGAGACTATACTTTAAGCCCCAGAGGTGTTATGGATCTATTCCTCCTTCAGGCCTGCCCTCAGGCGCTGTAGAGAAGGAGGACACACTGGCTAGGACAGGCCAGACTTAAGACCTCTCTGTTAAGAGCCCTAGATAGATCTAGGTCAGCATTGTCTGAGGAGCTGCCAGGGTCCATCAGAGGGTTTTGATGCACAGATCCTTGACTCTGCACTCAACACTCACACATGTATTTTTTTTAAAATTTTTTCCAAAAGGTCATTGTGTTCTGTGTTCTAAGGGGTGTAGCAGGGGAAGTAACATGGATCAAATACGGTCAAAAACACTTAAATGAGTACAAGCTGCACAAGCAGCAAGATTTTTCCACCAAAGAGAAAACTGTAGATGTGAAAGCTGGCTCAACCTGTCAGAAAGTTGTGCTTTATTTTCAAAGAGGCCTTCTTGCAGATGGCCAATAAAAATGTACTGATAGTTGAAGAGCTTTTGGTTGGGAAAGCATGAATGTTGATACAGCTCCCCTCAAATAAGTAGTGCACGAGTCTTATTGTCTCTAAATAAAACAAATGAATTGCATTGCTTTTCCCAGTCCCATTACTTTACCTCTTAGACACATTATCGCATTTTAACTACAGTCGGACTGTGTTTTCGTAAACTGTACAGAGTTTCACTTCGACCGTAAATGGGGGCTGTTTTATTAAGTAGTTATCGATTTTGATTTGATTAAACTCACACTAATTTGCTGCGAATGAGCTGACATTTAATCAAATAAAAATCAATGGTGTCTTAAGAGCTTCTTGCTCATCTCTGGAATAGTGGAACACAGTAGGTGCATGATAAATTATCACTCAGATTTAGCCAATACAGCAAGGCATGCCGGGTAGTGGGAGTGGAGGGGAGGGTCTAACACATGTCACACCCACACACACTACAGAGGGATCTTGCAGCTTACTGAGGACACTTGGACTCAGTGTTTCAGTTCACTTTGAAGAATTTATGCACCAAACATTCAACTTCAAATCTTGATTAGTCACTGATCAGGGCTGCATTTCCCCAAAACATAATATGCTTAAGTTGATCATAGAGGCAATTGCAGCAAATGGTTCCTACGATCTTCTTAGGCTTACGATGCTTTTAGGAAATGCACCCCAGGGCAGAATCATGAAGAAAACATTAACATAGCGTCTATTTGCTTGCATTATGAAAGCATACTTGTCATTCTGTTCTCACCTCAGTTTAGATAATTCTATCATAGTCTAGGCAATATTCGGATTGATTGTTCGTATTTAACCTTTATATGTTTCATTATAATAATAAACATATTATTTTAGTTATATTATACTATCATATATATTTAGGTCCCCTAACCTAACCAAACCCCACCCCTAAACCTAACCCGTATCAGCTCTATAAACATTTAACAGGCAGGTAAATGTAGTCACAACATTATATTTGCATTACACTATAATATTTAGATATTTTTTAACACCTAACCTCACCCCTACCACTAAACCTAACCAATAATATATCAACAATATAACCAACCAACAATATAAAAGAATGAGAGCAAAGCACTATTGCATTTACAGTTCTCCGAAGTCACACAATAGCTTTGTGTGAGGAAGAGCATGACACATTTAATCACTGAAAATTAAGGTAGTCAGCTGTCGTAATGCTGGTTGAAGTTGCAATGTTGAGTGTTTAAATGAGAGCTGAATCTGAATGTTCCGGCAGATGAGGAAACTGCGCAAAGGCTTAAATTTGGATTTTTCTTCCTCGCATACAGCCTTTTCACAGCATTAGAAGATCTGGAATGCAGCACACGAATAGCATGGATTATTTTTTATGATTATTTTAATAATGCCTAATCATTTTTTGATCCAGACATTATGAAAACTCCCTTTGTGTCCCACAGCAAACAAAACAATGAGCAAATAAGAAATAAATAAACAGCATGGCTATTTGCACCCCATTATTCTATTGGAAACATAGAATTATCCGATAAACTGCATTCTACGTGTCACTACAGTGGCTGGTGTGAATGTGCCTTTTTGACCCGTGTTCGAATCTGCAATTATGCACGCTCTTTTTCCCATTCTGTTTCCTTTTTCTACAGTACTCTTAATATTTATTAAATTATACTTACAATGTGTAAGTTTCTCAAAAGTAGTAATTCATTACAAGTTACTAATTACCTCTATACAATTATAATCCGATTACTTTGATCATTACTTCACGATAAAGTAATCACATTGCAAATTACTTTCATTTTAAGTTACTTTCCAAAACAATTTTCACAGAAAAGTTTTAATTCACACTCTGAATTTGTATTGTTGTTGTCTCTTCAGCCTGGGTAAAAAAAACATGAAACAAATTTTATTCAGAAGGGTGTTTATTCAGGCAGCATCAAAAGGTAGCTCAGTTAGTGTAATTAGAGTCAGCTTCTTATGCTGTACCTATAAGTGAATGTGAAAACAGACATAATAGACATTAGCTACTCACTTAAAAGTTTTTGCTCTCTCTTTGTTTTCTCTCTTAGGGAGGTCTAAAGTGCACTCTTTTCCTTTTCACTGGCACTTCATCTGCATTTGTTTAATTGCATCCGGCGTGCCAGAGATTGACCTCTGTGTAAGAAAACGTCCTATCTTCTCTCTCTCTGCTTTCATTCACATAATTTACCATCATGAACAGTCACATTGATGCATAAGCATATGATCACATCTGTACAGAAGTCATGCAGACAGAGCAAGAGACTGACAGATAAATGGATTCATTTGAAATCAGAATCATCATACATGCCCACTGTTCACACGTTTAATGGCGATGTGCCCTCTGTGATTGGAGGTGGTGACATGGTGGATTTGAACAGGAGAGGGGATTAGAGGGAGCCTTACACAGGCAATTATGCAGTAATCTGTTTTTAAACACTGTTTAGAGACAGCAGTTCCTGCCAGCTTTTCAAAGAGGGATCTGGGGGATATTTTGCATGGAACACAGTAAGGGATTTAACAAAGCCATGTAAACAGAATCCCACAGGAGTATGTAGAGGACAGCCTCTGTGAAGATTCGGCACCAAAAGCCACTAGACTGCATGTAAATGTCATTGTTACTGTAATATTTTCTCAAAGTTAAAGAACCAATCTTTTGCTTACCATATATCACAGAGGAGTTTATTTAACCTGATGGGTGTGGTGTGGAATTAAACTATCATGTTCTGTTGAGATTGACTTTACATTTGGGGTCTCAGATACCCAAATGATTTATGTAAAAATATTTAAAGAAATTCAATGTCAAAATTCAACCTGATCCTTCAATGTTAAATATGATTTTTGAGGAATTAAAATTGCATTCTTCAAAGAACATTAAGTTTAAGTTCCTAATTTAAAGACACAATTGAACCTTGATCTTAAAAACATACTGTATACATCTACAACCTTCGAGCAAATTCTAATCTTCAGCTTCAGCTACCTTTACAATGTCTGTTCATTGATTTTCAGTTCTCTCAACATGCCGGCTCAGTTTGAATCTCCCTATTGGATAAACTAATGGTGGCCTTTAATTTGGTGGCCTGCAGTAGCCCCAAGAGTCAGAGGGTCAGCACACACATCAGATGTCAATTATATCACTTCTATACATCGTCTTGCGGTATCATTTGTCTTCATCCCTCTCAGTCAAAACTTTGACCTCCTCTTTCCCATTAGAGGGGACCCACACATACCGGCCACCTGCTTTTCAAAAGTGTCAGTCTGTCTGTCTCAATGCATCTGTCTGGCTGCAATAGATCCTGTTCATTAGTAGCACACTATGGGCTGTTAATGATTCTCTATGCTGGATATGCAACATATCATGTCTTGTGTGATTTTAATTTTATTAGTGCTCTATCACTGTAAACACTAATGTCGTCATTACTGGAAAATATCAAGTTGTCTTAATTAAACATTACTTGAATTGTCAAGTTTTGGGCTCATAAGTCAAATGTCTATGTTCCTTGAATGTATGTTTCTTAAAAAAAAAAAGTCAATTTAAATATTTTAAGTGGTAATAACTCTTGAGTACAAAATTGAGGCTATAAGGAATACCCATAATAATGCTAATGCATTAATGCATAATGATTTATTTAATTATATCTCCTTAGTCTAAGGGAACTTATAGAGGCATTTAAATACTGTAGTTGTGATTTATAATTCATAGAGGTTTTAGGTCTTTTTTTTTTGTTTTGTTTTTTTTTGTATTTATGTTGTTTTTTGTAAATACTTGTTTTGTGTGATGTCACCATTAGGGTGATCTGTTTCCCTTTTGGTCAAGTTGGACCCTGTAAACACAATCTCACTTCTCCTTGTGCATGTGCAACTGAAGTACCGGTGTCTATGCATTTCTGCGGAGAAATACGTTTATTTAATGAGTGACCTAGAATCAGTTCTGAGCTGTGTTATTGTATGATCTTTATTTGTGTCAGTTCAATTGAATTTATTGTAAGTAGGAATACCAATATTTAAATAGCAAATCTGAGTTAAGTATACTTGTGTCTATAGTAGTTACCTTTACTTTAATAGTTAAGTTAATTATATATGATCACCAAGTTAAGTGATCTTAATTACACTATTTATGGGGACTCCATTACTCAAATCAATTGCGTAGTAAGGAATATGCAGTTTTTAGCTGTTAGCTTTCCAAATGTGTTAAATAAAGCTGATTATAATGACATTCCAACATCAAAAAAGAATTAAATTAAACAAAGAAAGCAGAAATCAAAGAAAAAGGTAACATATTGCAATGGTGGACTGCTATCCCATCTGGCCAAATGGCTATTGTGTCTCATTGTCTAAAAATAGGATGAAGACAAATTGTTATCATTTGGGAAAGCCCATGACAATAATGATGAATGAGCATTTTTTTTTTTCCTTTTCAGTTTGCCCTCTCAGAAGTCATTGCTTAAGGCTCTTTCCCTCCCTCTCTCTCCTTTTCGCTTTCCCCCTCGTCCCATCCCTCACTGTGCGATCAACAATGTTAAACCACTCAATCGGCCTCATCTGCATGGGCCTGTGCAAATGGCCTTATGTGTCATCAACACTCCTCTATGTAATCTGGTCAACAGAAGCACCTGATATGATGATTGATTAGCAATTTAAAATGACAACAAGGACCCCCTTTGCCTAGACTGGAGCCAAACTTTCCCATGACTAATGTCCCTTCTGACAGGAAAAGATAAGAGACATCCTTCACCCTGCTCACAGCCTGTTTTTGATAAATAACACTGCTGATGGGGAGCTCTGAAGTCATTATTGTGTGAATACTACAATATCTGGCCTTTCTCCTGGATACATATGGTATTAGGTGCCTGTCCCACAGAACACACAACAGAAAATTACTTTCATCTTAAAATACTAACTGTACTGAATGCCTAAAACTTCCAGTTGTTTTTCTAACAGTGTTCACTAGTGGTCCTTAATGTGAGCTAAAGTTGTGAAAATGCATTGTATCAAATCCCTAGAAAGTTGTTAAAGGCACAATTCAACCAAAAATTAAGATTCTGTCATCACTTACTTACCCTCATGTTGTTCCACAGCCCTCTATATTGCAAGTAAATCACTCACGTATGTGACTAAATTCCCTGCTGTGCGAATAAAACATTTCTGTTATTAGCCAATGGCTAGTAAGTATTCAGATTTTACTGGTTGTGTAGTGATGCAGAAGAACAAGCACCACAATCCTTTAAATTAATAATAAGATGGCTAATAAGAAACTGGATTTAACCAAGACTTTGATTCAGCCTTGACTCTGAGTGCGCACTCTGAAGGAAAATTACCTTATGCATGTGTTGGATTGCAGTGTCACGTCGCTTTGGTTGAGCTACAATATGTCAATTGCATTGCATTTAATGATGTCAACTGATTTTGGTTAAACTTGTCCAAAGACTGTTATCACAACATTCTCTGTTTTACAGTATCTACAGACCAGTAACACACCTGTTGGATGTCTGTTGGATGGTTAAAGTTTTGCAAAACTTGAGAGCTTGAAGATTTTAATTTGAGAACTTGTACAGTAAATACAGTATGTGTACAAGCAAGTCAATACACATTATACAAGTAACTTTTATTGTGGCTGTCCAAAGCCTAGAACTACACAATCCATTCTCATTTCATGTTTCTTTTAATATCCTTTCTGTTAATTACAGTCATTGGTGACCCCAAGTCCTCTGAAGCCATACTGTAGTTATGGGTGAGGAAATTATTGTGAACTAAATCATTGAATATTTCAGACTCAAAATAATGATTTGTTTACAAATCAGACATCACTATTTCGATCATTTGCTCATCAGAGCTAAGCTGGATCTCAAGATGTTCTGTAAATAACTTTCTAAAATGTATTTATTTTCATCACACAAATCTATCTTATGACTAAGACTTAAAAAAAATATGTTTTTTATACGAGCCATGTTGACTAATTTTATGATACTTTTATTGTGCTTTTGTGTCCTGTTTTAAGCTTGATAGCTGTAGTCCCCATTTGTTTTAATCTTTTGAAGTAGAGTGACCAGTAGCTTCATCAAAAAAGACTCCTTTTGCGTTCCACGATAGAAAATCTTACAGCTTTGGAATGAGGGTACATCATGAAACAAATCTTATTTTTGGTTGAACTAACCCTTTAAATGACTGAAAGGAACCTTCGATAAAAGGTGTGTTATATACACACTTCGATAAAATGTATGTGTACATTTGTTATGTAAATTGTTTTGTGTAAATATGTTGTTTATTGTAAAGTGGTTTATGTCTCGTCAATGTCATGACTGCTATGTTGCTCGGAACTGCACACAAGAATTTCACCTACTGTTGCACTCGTGTACACAGTAGTGTGACAATAAAGTGATTTGATTTGATTTGATTTGATTTGTTATTGGTAGTTCTCAGAAAAATATTTATCTCCTCTGATAATAGACATAAATCTATAATAGATTGAGCTAATGAGTGCTCTGGGAAAGGCAGCCATAACCATTTTTGTACAAAAATGTGAAGAACAATACAACGTTTTTTAATTTGTCAAACTATGACTCTCGCTCTCTTGTGCATGTTCAATTACAAGTAAACAAGTAAAAAGCCTTCTAATTTCTTGAAATAAAAGTCACACCATGACTGAAAGACAGCACATGCTGTATTAGTTTACAGTAAACACAAGTGCCCAGTGAAATTAGCTCATAAATACAAAAATGCAATCAAGAGCTGCCAAGTTTCTGCTTACCATCAGCTTATACATTTCATTTTCTCTCCTAATTTGGGCCTGATTGTCATTATGCAGTTTACAAAACATGTGCTTTTGAAGAGCTCACTATGTCTGAATCTCAAATAGACCATAACTGACAAGTCTCACTATTTTAGTGGTCATAATGTGTGTTTGAATCTATCTAGATGGAATGTATTTTATGTTTATGATAAAATGGCCTGTTAATAATTAAAGCAATAGGATGACGAGTTTGCCCATCTGACAATTGTTGGTTTCATTTACACTTATGCTGTGCTGTTTCAAAATGTTTAGTCAGCATATATTTATCATTTATTATCTCTATATCTTTTTTTCGGCCCAAAATTGCAATTATTATATTTGTTCCCATAAAAGTTGTGTTGTCCAATAAAAGGATTTCAACTCTATAGCCTTGGCCTTGAGAAAGAGAGGAAGAGAGAGAGGGGAAAAGGGTTCAGAGCTAGTTCAGCTGCAACGCTTGACAAATTATTGGTGGAATTGTTGCATTCACAGTCACTTAAAGAGGAATCCGTCAGAGGCTGCCTGTTCCACAGCATACAACACAGCTCCTTGCTTGCTGTCCCCACTCTCTCTCCCTCATACCTATGATGGATTGAGCCTAATGCAAATTTACAACCATTTTATATGTCGATGCCTCCCCTGCCCGAGTGGGAACATACCTCAACATCACGCTTCAAGATGTCCGCCTCAGAACACCCTGCATCATCGGCCTCCTCTCAATCTCGCCTTTCACAAATCTCAGCAGAATAAAGATAAATGCCCTGACTTTGGCTGTCTTAACATTGTGCCACAGAGAAACACCTTTAATATGATGCTCATGGCCTGTGTCAATGTTCTGTGTTGCACATATACACCAGTGACCCTTTTGCTACTTTCTTGCGCTTTTGAGAATATGAAAGGCTTTTCTTCTATTTTACACCCTTTTGTTTTATATTTGAATGAGTGTGGTGATGGGGGCATGGCCAAGTGACGTTTGCAGACAGCGTGGCCGGGAGAGACAGAATGGAAAGGGTTGACACCTGTGGGAAATCAGCTGTAACAGCTGTTTTGTGTTTGCAGTGAGAGAGGAGAGGGATTTAAAAGGGCAATCTAGACTGCCGGAGGAGGAGGAGAGAGTTGCACGCAGCAGTGTGTTTATGTGTGTGATCAGATTGTTGCTGAAAAGCAGTATTTGAGTTTGTGTGAGACACTGAAAAGTGTGAGAAATAAAAAAGACTTACATTGGAGTGTTGATCTGGCTCCCGATACCTCAATACAAGGGAACTTGACAAAGTCAGAGAACTTGTCACAATGAGCTTTGATGGTCCTTCTTGCACTCTGTTCTTTGATTTCATCAAGCTCTATTGCAAATGAATTCAAAGGAAAGACCTGTAAAACTAATGTTTTACATCTCCAAAATGCATAAAGCAGAGCCCTCTGTTTTCATATGGGGGAATATTTTCTGTTGTAAGCATTGTTCAATTATAGCGATTATGTCAGATGTGCTCTCTGCGTTTTTTGGTAATGGGTCTAGATTGTGCTTCTAGTCCAGAATAGGAGATGTCTTCATGATATAATATCACCCTTTCTGAAGAGAGAGAGACAGTGAGAGATTGGATAGAGAGTGTGTTTTTTCCCCCCTATCAGCTAGGAAAAGGCAATGTTGTGCCCTTGTAATTGTGCAGGTATCCCATCAATCAACTGTGCCACCCAGGATAATAAATATAGAGTACACACAGGCTCCTTTGAGATTTAGAAAAGGGAACAGGAGGTGGATATATATATATATATATATATATATAGAGAGAGAGAGAGAGAGAGAGAGAGAGAGAGAGAGAGAGAGAGAGAGGCAGAACAGACATAGAAAAAATATAGAGAGAAATAATAGCTGTTTCAAAATCTAGTGAGCTGTTTCGCTACCTACTACCTACATAGAAAGTTGCCTTCTATGCCATCATCCTTACGTAATGGAACATTGAAAGTGACCAATTTGGAATGCTCTTCATAGACATAAGTTCAACGCTACTGCACATAAAAATAGCACTTCATTTGGGAGACTTCGAAATTCATTTTAAAAGAGTTGAATGTTAGCATGTTGCTAAGCCAATGGCACAAAATCCTTATATGCATAAAAGCCATAGCACATGCAATAGTGGATAAAATAACCCATTTATATTATACTGAAATACTTTTAGTGATATTTAATTTATAATCAACATTTGATTTTATATTGCTATTTATATTCAACATGATCACAAGAACGCGACATGTTACTACCTAATTTTATTGTACCCTGACATAGATCACATTCTGAGTCACTGACAAGCAGTATCTCTCATCAGACATGTGTTTACCATTTTCTGTGGTGCAACTGATGGCGTGTTGCACGAGCAGGCTCAAAGACATGGTTTCATTCTGGTCTCATGGAAACCAGGAAGTAATCACGATTCAGATGTTGCATTTTCCCTCCACTGGCGGTTAGGTTTAAGGCCCGTTCACACCCAGAGTGATAACTATAATGATAATGACAACAATATTAGCATCCACGCCAATGCATAATAACGTTCTGTTTATACTTAGCACACACTGCAGATTTTGCTAATGTTGTAATTTTCACCACAACTTAAAAGGAGCCAGACAACAATTTTGTCGACATTAGCAGTGAATATTATGCTACCAGCTAGTGTTGGCTTTCATTGTCTTATCTCAAGTAATACTTCTCACTATCATTTCGAGTATAAACCCTCCCTTTTCTTTAAGGCATCTTTTAAATGGGGGTTTGATTTTGTCAAACAATGATGGGGTTTTCTGGACCTCGGCGATGAGCTTCTCTGCAATGTCGTCTGACATTTTAAATGTCTGAGCCCTTTAAAGTCAGATGGATGTTGATTGGCTGTCAATGTGTTTTATCATTCATCAGCTGGAAAAAAATTGCTCTGAAAGTGATCCCAATTATATTATTCTTCTGTGATGTTATCGTTATAGTTGTGGAGTGGTCTGCGCTATTCTCTAAGAGTCCAAATTATTTTTAGAACTGTATGGTTATAGTTATTGTTATAGTTATTGTTCTTGTTGTGAACAGGCCTTTAGGGTTGGGGTTTGGATTAGGGTGTATGTTAATAAAATATGCATTATTTTTAATTGTATTACATAATTTACAACTAAAAACAACTTGGTTTACAACCCACATTTGGCACAAATGTGTAGAAATTTCACCCAGAATATGGAGCTCACACACACACACACACACACACACACATTCAACAACACTTCCACCATCAACCACTGGGGGCAGTTGTTTGTATTTTGGTAAGCATACAGACTATTTTCAGGTGAAGGTCTTTTAACCTGCTGTCTCCAAATTCAAATTCTACAATACTACTATTATATTACATAGCTTGTCGCAATGTATCATATAATTAGCTTATTAGCAAAGGAAACATGCAATACTACCTTAGAATTTGGTCAAAACTATCTTAGGATGCAGCATAATGAGGAGAGCTATGGTGTGTCCATAGGGAGCACTCTAGGTTTTGGAACAGAGCAATGGAGTTAAGTAAGAGAGTGAGAGGCAAAGAGGGAGAAGGAAGGAGAAAAGTGTTTCAAAGCAGGTGTGCCATGATATCCATGCACGGTGACAGATGGACTTGAGGGTATGGCATATGTCTTCCACTCTGAGTCCTCATCCACTCACCCACTCAAACACACACACTTTTTGCATTATGATTTCTATTGTGCATTGCACCTTCATGCTCTTTGAGTGTGTGTGCTACTGTGATTGCAGAGCTCACTGCACACAGATGGTGCTCAGACAGTGCAGTGGGATGTGCAATGTGTGTAGCTACAGTCCACACACACTCCAGCAAACACTATGTTCTCAGAATAAAGTACACATAGCACACTCTGACTTTGACTGACGACATTAACGTTAATCTGGCCTGAAATATATAGTAGCTATATCATAGATTTCCATCATGCAAATAAAGGATCAGGGTACAAGTCTTAAAGAGCATTTGAGGTGACACATGGGCCGAAAACAGCATAGGTCTCATGAACATTATGTGACTTATTTTTTTGGCAATATTTTTGCTAAACGCAACACGTGACATCACATTTGCCTGCAGTTTCCCAGTGAAATGTCTAGAGGGGGCACCGAAAGCAAGTGAAAAAGTGGCGTAATCAGACAAGTTTTTTTAAGGTGAATATTATGGAGGTTATAATATGAAAATGTACCTCCCTAACATAAAACTTTAACCTTAACCTAACCGGTAGTGATCTAAAATCAACTGAGAAGTAGACACAAAACAGACATCCTTAACTAATGGTTAAATCTAACCGCTAATGTCCAAAAACAAAATAAGAAACAACCACGTCATCTCGTGTCATGTGTCAGCTTGCGTGCTTGACTGGTCTGGTTTTCCGGGTTCAAAGTCCAAAATTCTTCCTGGCCAAAGTTGCCTTCAGCTTGCTCACTGGGGTTATAAATACAATTATTATTTAATTACTTATTTTTAAACACAATTCACAATTGTATTTTATCAAACTACACAATGATGACTCTAAGACATTATAGACATTACAGTTTTATTTTCTGTTAATGCATGATCTTCTGTAAAGCTGCTTTGAAACGATGTGTGTTGTGAAAGGCACTATACAAGTAAAAATGACTTGAGCTACCGTGAAAGCTAAGCATATTGGAATAAGTGTGTAAATGTATATAAGTCTGTAATACAAGCGTACATTTTTTTTTTTAAAAATGATGCCTTATAGTAAATTAGTTTCGATATCATAACATAGCAGTGTGTGATTAATAGTGCGAAAAATAAGTGTTTATAAATTCATAATCAGCCGTTGTAGTTGTAATTTGTGTGAAAGGGAATAAAATGCACAGTTGTTGTAGCTCTTGTTATTTTCACCAGGAAAAAGCAGCAAAATGTAGAAAGTCAGTTTGCAAAAATGTAGTTATAGTATCATTAATTCTATTAGACTTGGTTGTTTTTATGACAAAAACAGTTAGGTTTATGTTTCAGGTTTAGGGTTGGGAGGTAGATTTTGTGTATTTGCAACTAAATAGAACATAAACCTTAAAAAACAAATTTGTTTGGGGAAAAAATGTAATCGCTTTTAGTGCCACAAAGTGGAAATTTCACCTCAGAACTGCTGCAATACTTGTATGGAACCATATAATACAGTTTTTCAAAAATGTCACCACGGTCATGTTATTTTCATGAGATCAGACTGGTTTAGCTGTACAATTGACTGTTGTTCTAGGCAACCCTATTTTCTACATAGCTGTGCTAGTTTCATGTCTCTTATATCACTCAATGGTCTCTCTCTTCTCGCATAATAAAATAATTTCCACTCAAATCAATATCTCATGTCCATTTATTCATTTATTAGATAACTAGCCGTGTAATAAGCAGGATAATGTACAGTCAGCCGGTCATTATGTCAAATAACAAACCCCTTCAGGGTGATACAAGACCCCTCCACTTCATGTTGGATCACTCTGTTGGGGTATATTTTGCAATAATGTACGGCTGACTGTACATTATCCCTCACTTAGTCTTTATGAACAACTGAAATAGTCTTCACAGTGTACATTTGAGTATGACAGGTTAGCTGCACAATGTTTTGCAACACCTTATTTTTTAAATAATATCTGAGTGAGTCAGAATATGTTAATTCAGTGGCTGATTTTAGAGAATCTCTTAAATAATAGTATGCTTGTTTTCATAAGTAATTTTCTGTAATTGTGATTATTGTTATGATGAGGCATCTTTATATGCTGCAAGTAGTTGCAGTGTGTATGTGCCTGTGTATACGTGTGAGTGTGTCCATGTGTGTAAATCTGTAATGCCGTCGATCAGATGCTGTCCTAACACTGGCTTTTTCATATCAGCTCCCTCATTAGCACCATTAGGCTAATTACCATGGGTTACGCTCACCATGACAGCAAGCGTATGAGTGGTGTAAACACACAACATGTCGAGAAGAGCCGTGGCATTAGTCATGACAGGGCTGATTAAAAGAGAGACTCGACCAAGAGAAACCTTTAAAACAATTCAGACAACACATCCAACATGTGAGCCAACCGTGCGCTTGATAAACTGTCCTGTATAAACACCAAAAGTTAAAACACATCACATTTAACTCTCCAACTCCCTACCCACCATGCTGCCTCAACAGTTCCACTTCAGACAAACCAAACAAACTTTCCTTAATAATTACCACTGGGATGCCAAATTCTGAATCTTACAGCACATTTTAGGAAGACTTTAAAAACAGAGAAATGTATATATCTCGAGAATGCTAATTCTGCTTCTATCAATCCTAAAATGTTTGATTTCCTCCTCATGACTTAGAGAGAAGAAATACTAATTTATTAAATTTCCTCTTCACTTAACGAGCCCATTTGGTGAATTTGCGTTTGATCCTCACCGGCTCACTGAGGCGTAAAGACGGCTGAGTGGAGATGGATCCGTCAGTGTGTGTCACATAAATATCTTATTAGCTAGTGATCTTATAATCATAAAGCTACCCATTTATACACTTAGGAATTTCATGTTGGTCAATTGCACAAAAACTCAGCACGCATGCAATATTAAATGCTAAAATCTTCTGCCTACTCCATTATAATGGGTTCTGAAGAGTTTTCTTTTTTTTCTTCTTTCACCATATTTTGATATGCATATGTCATGAGTCACTCGTACATATATGACACAATGGCATAAGAAGGTATTATATGTCTTAATGGAGATTATGTTGCTGTTTCCCATCCACCATCAGTCATGCCATTAAAGGCTTCTTGTGGCCCTTGAATAGGAATGTGCATGGTAACCATTTGTAACAGTTGGATAACCCAGAGGGTTCACTAAAGTTTATTTGGTTATTTGTTGAGTGTCGGGACTTTGGAATAAAGAACATGTATTGCTGTTATATGCAAACACCAGCTATTAAAAGCTGGTAAAGTGCACAGTGAGCTATGAGCCTAATTAGCACAATACATAGATCTCCAATCGATAAAATCATACACATTATAGTAAAAAAACAAAAACAAAATCAAACTTCCACTGTTTGTAGCATACTATTTTTAACCATCAGAAAATATTTAATTTAAAGTATGTGCCAAAGCTTATATGTGTTCTGCCCGTGCAAGTTCATATTTCCGTGAGGCAACAAATATTAGTATTGTCATGCAGATACTAAAAACTAAATGTTATACCGGCCCAATTAATGTATTTTCAACATGTAAAAATTATGTTATTATTATTATTTTTGTTACAGATCTCCTCAGTCAAAACCTGGCAGCATCAAATCTGTATCAATACATCAAATCTATCAATAATTCAGTGAAGAAATTTACTTTTTAACTCAATATTTTTTGAAACTTTGAAAAACAATATGGGATCATGTCTAACAGTCACATGAAGTTTTCTTTGCAACCATAAATTCTTCAAAATGTCAAATCTTTTTGACATATGTGCTAAAACGGTCAAAGACATCTGTCCAACATGTGTTTACATATAGAAACGATTGAAAAACAACACAGATGCACAAAAACATGCATGAACAACCCCTAACTCTCCCCCAATACCTCACCCGAACAGTTTGTCAGGTCCCGTCGGACTCTTGTTGTGTTGCTGACCTCTATCACATGTGTAAAATAACCAGATCATTGTTTTGGTATTTGAATTGAGTGACAGACTATCAGTGCACATCCTCAATCTAAAATCCATATTCCATGTTAACTGGGGAAATCACTTAAAGCTGAAGTATGTACGTTTTTCTGTGTTGAAATTCTTTCTCCTATCCCAGTTTAAAGGGATTTTTCAGGTTTAAAGTTAAGCTCAATCGACAGCATTTGAGGAGTAATGTTGATCGTCCCTCATTTTCTTTAAAAAATACAAAATCTGTGTTCCAGTGTTAAAATAATTACTGTTTCAAATGTAATAAAGTAAAAGTAATATGTATATGATATGTGTTTTAACATGATTTTAGTGTGAAAAAAATCACTTGCTAATCTTTTCTGTGTAAAGTTATATCCAATTTTAAAACTTTGTTATCATAATGATGTAATCCCCTATACGACCGTAACACATTGATATAACAATTTTACAGCTCAAATAATACATGTGTTTTAACCTAAGAATTAATCTAAGTGCTTTTATACAATTATAAGCTTCACATTTCTGTTCATGATTCACATTGATCTATAGGTTATTTGTATGTAAATGCCTCTGTTCACCTTTCAATTCAATTGTTTCTTTATTGATGTCTCTTGTTAATTAATTTATAAGCCTTTTTTTAAGTGAGAGAACAGTGGTTTGATGTTTATTTGGACAACTCTCTTGCAGATGTTTCTATGCCATGTGCCCTTGCTGCTGCTTCTGGTCATGATGTAGCTCTGTGAAAGGATGTGTGAGGAAGTGATGACAGGATCTCTTTAGCGCGGTGGATGGTGAAAGCTGATATAGAAAGTTTAATATGAACTAGTGAGATGTGATAAACAGTAAAAGAGAAAGGATGGGGTGATCAGATGAAGAGAAGGGAACAAGAAAGAGAAGGAAGGATGTGCAGAGAGAAGAAAGAGAGTGGATTATTATTCAGTTATCAGCGCTCTGTAGAGCAGAACTGACATGGACAGAAGCAGATTTCCTGGTTCTCACACATCCATCTGCCACCTCCCCATGCAGAAAAAGAGAGATAGAGGGGGGTGGGGTTAGATAGAGGAGGAAACACATATGCAAGCATGCCCTACAAATCATACAAAATTACACACATGCAGTACAGATGTCTACATGTTACTCTTCCACCAACATTGGTGCTACAACATGACTTGGAAGCTTGCAGTGGATAAACAAAACCTGCATCAGTACATTTACAACCCATTAACCCAATGTTCTTCAGTTTAGAGTGCGTGCCTTTCTAATTACTGGCATGAAGGCCATATTTTGTGTCTTTATGTCATGAATGGTGAGATGGCTCTCAAAACCGGAGTTGACTAAATGGACCTGAGAGAACAACAGAATCTTTGCCCTGCCTGTTTTGACACCAAAAAGAAAGGCGATCACAATTGCTGCCAATATATATGGACATCAATTCTTTTTTAATTGTAGGGGAGTACGGTACACTAATTAAAATGAGTATATCTTGCCATGCCAGAGGCAAAATTAATAATTAATTTTTTTAATTAATATTCACAAGTAGCGCTGGGAATATATTAAAATGATTTTGAGGTTGCAAGGCTGATCTGGCTTGTAGCTCATGAGATGGTGTTGCTGCTAAATTAGGCATCTCCACCTCCGTGGCTCCTTGCGTGCCCCCTCGGTCTCACCTCGCACCCTGCTTGCATCGGCCCAACTGAGGCACTGAGAAGCTTCTGATGGGGCTGCTGGCCAGGGAAGCTTTGGCTTGTGAACCATGAAAAGAGGAGGAAGGTGGAGGAGTTGAACTGGAGAGGTGGGAGCCTGCTCTCTCTGCACAATGTGTTCCATGCTTCACTTGAGACAAGTGCACACTAATATCTAACATTTGCCCTGTAGATGAGATCATGCCTCATTTTTGATTGTCCATTTTTTGGCTCTCAATTGATCAAGGCATAAATCTTTAATCTCAGTAAAGAGGTTATTTAGCTAATTCATCTGGAAACGTTGACCTTCCAGTAGTTCTGTTGGGTCATAGAAATGATATAGATTAATTTTACCATCATATATCTGTTTTAGTAACACTGGCCATTTCGCAGGAACAGATCATTAATTTTTACACACACTCAATAAGTGTGAATGTAATGTTGTCTTCTTTTATAAATTAAAGTATTGTGAATAACACCTCAAACTGTGTGATGATGTGGTATCTCATCACTTTGAAACTCTAATTAAAGCAGTATATCGTCAGCTCCACGAGAGAGCAGCATCATTTTCGAAATGATATCTTGTATTCACAGGCATCATTTTTCATCATTCTACAAAATCACGGCTCCATCCCCCCGATATCAATTTCACCTCTGAATTAAATAATAATAAAAAAAGCTAAACAAAAGGATAATGACTTGCGTCTTGCTATTTCAAAAGCCACCGGCTCCCCCCCACCCCACCCCACGTTTTCGAAAAGGGTGAGGGTGTTTAGTAATTTTAATAAGCCTCCTCAATACTATTGAGTAGGGTCTCTTTGTTCATATGGCAAGATTAATTATACTGTCAGGCATTTTCAAGGCCTGCTTAACAAAGATTCAGTGATATAATTGGGCCGGCCGGCACTTGACAATCACAATCAGAATTAGACGATTTCACATCCTCCCAAAGACGCGCAGCCATACACGCTCCACCTTTACGTCAAAGAGAAAGTAATTTTTGCCAAACAGACAGAACATATCACTCTATGTTTACATTCGCAGCCCCGTGCATACACGTGGCAGAGCTGTGATGGGGTGTTTGTGGTGTCATTTGTTATGGGGCGAGAATAATGTGGCTGAGCAGAGGGGTTTCCTCTCAAGGACAGGTGAAACAAGGAAATATAATTGAGTGACACACCAGATTTGAACTCTTGCATTGTTGCTGACTTTTTATCAGGGCCTTGTTCCCCACCTCCTCCACCCTGCCCCAGCACACTCAGATTAAAGTGAGGTTAATTTTGCATTGCAGATAGAGGCGGGCGAAGAGAGAGTGAGAGATGAGTTCCATCTCTGCGTGTGTCTCAGATTGTTAGCCGATGGATTGTCTGTGTTGAGTGGAGTGTGAATGTGTGCCATTTGGAAATGCGTTTGTGCCACTGCAGTGGATAGGGACTGCATCAGGGCTCGTTATTGTGCCTGCTTCGGCCTGAAATATAGTAAACAGTGGTACTTTCTGTTTCTGTGACATGAGAATGATTTTGAAATTAATTTCTATCTTGCTATCAACTACTGTACGCATGTAATAAAGTAAGAAACAATTAGCAAATGTGTGTAAGAATGAAGCATTGTTTTGTGTCAGAAGTAACATTAATTTTCTTTGGCAGTAATAGAAAAAAAAAATATTTCACTTCATGGACCTTGTGTGTATGTGTCTATTTGTGCATCTTGACATACAGTATGTGTTTGATATTACTGTTATGTGAGTGTTCTCTCATCTTTTGCACACAGTGGAAAACAATCCAAACCAAAGCGTGCAGTATATTGTTAAATGGTAAGGCAGGCCCATCAAATTACTAAGCTCTAATGAGATAATAATTAGAAAGAGAGAAGGAGGGAAAGAGAGTTTGAATTAGATAAATTGTGTAAAAAAAAGAAAAAAGACTGGCATTGCGAAACATGTTCAAAGTTTCTTAGAGCTTATAAAGTAAAAGACAATTATACTTCTATAAATATTTTTTTTTTGTTAATTTAAAAGACACACAAACACACACACACACACACCACACACTTTTGCTCTGTTGGTGCGGCTATCCTTATGAGGACTCTCCATAGATATAATGATTTTTAATCTGAACGAACTATAGATTCCATCCTCTAACCCTATCCCTAAACCTAACCCTCACAAAAAACTTTCTTCATTTTTACATTTTCAAAGAAAAAAAAAAACATAGTTTAGTATGGTTTTTTTTATGCAATTTGAATTATGGGGACACTACAAATGTCAACATAAACCACATTTATAGCATAATACCCTTGTAATTACCAGTTTGTAACCTAAAAACGTATCCTCGTAAACCACACACACACACACACTCACACACACACAAACACATATTAGAAATGGGCATTTTGAGCAATTTTGTAGTCAAGTACTCTAACACATAAGAAACTGAGTAATCAATTACTTGAAATTTTCAATTCAAGTTCAACCTTCAACCATTGAACTTGTTTAAAAAAAATGATTAGCTCTATGCAAACACGACAACATCTAGTTCCCCTTCTGTCACTCAATCGACGTTGTGTTGGTGAAGTGACACTAGGGGTCTCTCTTGAGAGCCTCAGTTGCCTCTGAGCTTTGAGAAAGGGCCAATGAGAACTGGCGAACAGAATTTGCATGTCCCTACCCCAGACATATGGGTATAAAAGGAGGGAATTGTGCATCTGTTCAGTCTGATTTTTTCTTCGGAGCCGAGCGGTTGTGTGTCCAGCGAACTGGTGTTCATGAATGTTCCACTCACCTCTAAAGAGTAGGGATGTGCGTCACCATAACTGAGGCCGATGTGTTATGCATCTCAATGCATAGCCAACGATACAATATATTAAAGATACATATGAAGCAGCTACCAATGCGATACGATTCACCCCTATTACGATGCAGTGCGGTCCGATTTCGATTCGATTCAACACAATGCAATTCAATGCAATATAATGCAATGTGAAAAAATATGAAGATATGCAATTCAATATGGTAGGCTACAGATAGTTCACTTTTATTTCTTTGATTTAGACAGTCGACCCGGCTGGTGATGGAGGCGATTTGAGGAGTTCACCTTTGGGTTGGTCCGGCCAGTTTGAGGCCAACACAGATGGCCGACATGCTTACCAGGGCTGCTGTGAGCATGGGGCTGGACTGGAACCCTCCATCCTCCCCTCAGCCCTCGTGGCTAGATGATTGGTTCCTTAGGTCAGGGCGCTACTCACAGCTCCTAACACTCTTGGTTGTCGGACCTTACGCTCCTCGTGGCAGCACCTACCTGGTGCATTCCTCGGAGGAAGAACCTCCTTTCTCAGGAACGGGGCACCCTTTTAAAATTGTGTAGTTAGCAGAATACCATCTCAGAATGCACAACACGAAGCATGAGGCATGGCCAGCAACAACAAAAAACTGTGACGGGCACTTTATTAGGACCATAGTGTTCCTAATAAAGTGCTCAGTAAGTGTGTGGCTATATATATATTAATATATACAAACCAAAAATTATTCATGATCTAACATGCATGTAAAATGGCTAGAAATAGTATTTTAGCTTAGCGTAAAGTTGACAATTTACACAAGGTTTATTTCTATTTCTTCTGCTTCAAATTTACTTCATACATACTTATCTGTCTGCTCATATGAATGTAACACATCACAAGAAAGTGTTTCACCAATGTTACACTTTGGATTGCATAATTTATATGTACAAATATTTTTCCATCTGAAAGGAATAAATATTCCTCCTCCGGGTGGTCGGGCTACTCCGCAATCCTGTTACATGTATTCCATTACTCCCCAACCTTGTGTATGGGTATGTGTGTATGTGTGTATATGTGCATGTGTGTATATGTGTATGTGTGTGTATGTGTATATATATATATATATATATATATATATATAGACACACACACACACACACACACACACCAAAAGTTTCGAATAATTTTCAGATTTTTCTGTTTTGGAAGGAAATTTGTACTTTAATTCACCAAAGTGGCATTCAACTGATCACAAGATATAGTCATGACATTTTTTTTTTTATATATATATTAATTTTATCCCCTTTTCTCCACAATTTTGGAATACTCATTTCCCACTACTTACTAGGTTCTCATGGTGGCGCGGTTACACACCTCAATCCGTGTGGTGGAAAACAAGTCGCAGATGCCTCCGCTTTTGAGACAGTCAATCCACGCATTTAATCATGTGGCTCACTGTGCATGACACCATGGAGACTCAAAGCATGTGGAGGCTCATGCTATTCTCCACAATCCATGCACAACTTATCATGCACCCCATTGAGAGTGAGAACCACTAATTGTGACTACGAGGAGGTTATCCCATATGACTCTACCCTCCCTAGCAACAGGGCCAATTTGTTTGCTTAGGAGACCTGGCTGGAGTCATTCAGCACACCCTGGATTCGAACTCCTGACTCCAGTGGTGGTAGTCAGAATCAAGATTCGCTGAGCTACCCAGGCCCCCTATTCAGGACATTTCTGATGGAAAAAACAGCACCATCACTATTTGAATAAAAGTAATTTTTTATCAAATCTACAAAGAAGCCATCACTCCAATTTCCAGCTGCCAACACTCCAACACCTTATCCTTGAGTAATCATGCTAAATTGCTAATTTGGTACTAGAAAATCACTTGGCATTATATCAAAAACATTTGAAAGTTATTTGGTTTGTTACATGAAGTTAAAATTGTATTTGTGTTTATTTTGGAGTTGCCACAGTATGCAATAGACTGGCATGTCTTAAGTTCAATATTAGGTAAAAAAAAATGGCAAAACTGAAATAGCTTTCTCTAGAAACTCGTCAGTCAGTCATTGCTTTGAGGAATGAAGGCTATACAATGCTTGAAACTGACAAAAAAACGGAAGATTTCAAACAAATGTGTACACTGCAGTCTTCAAAGATGAAAGACAACTTGCTCTAAAAAGAACAGAAAGAGATGTGGAAGGCCAGATGTACAACTAAACAAGAGGATAAGTACATCAGAGTCTCTAGTTTGAGAAATAGATACCTCAAATATCCTCAGATGACAGCATCATTGAATTCTACCAGCTCAACACCAGTTTCATGTATAACAGAAAAGAGAAGACTCAGGGGTGCAGGCTTTTGTAAGATCGGCTAGGAGCAGTGGTGGCTCAGCGGTTGAGGCTCTGGGTTAGCCCCATCAGGCTGATTGGGGACTGGGCACGCGTCATTCCAGCCCGGCCCCATCCTCATCCACTCTACACTCCTCACGCCGTTGCCTCAGGCCTCCTCTCCGTCTGCCGGCTGGTCATCCCCGCCTTCCCCGACCTGGGAGGAGACAGGAGGGGAAAAACAACCAAAAAATATTTACAAAATAGCCGAGGGAAAGACCAACACGGAGCGACAGAGAGAGAGAGAGAAGCAGCTCACTCACTGGTTCTCTGATGTGCCGTAGCATGGTCCCTGATCACTCTTCCACACTCTCAGGCGGATGACAGCCGCTCCTCCTGGGCAGACCGGAGTAAACCTCTAACCCCCAGTGGACAGGCGGTATATAAGGTGTCATCTCACAGATGACGGTCTTCTCTCGACCCTTCCGCATTTCTGGGGGACGGCAGGGCACTCCTCCGCCCCTGGAAGCGGCTCCATCGCTCCAGGCAGTCGGAGAGTCCAGTCCCCACTCACCCCGCAGACAGCCACCCTTCCCTGCATCCGGGCGGTCCGGCTACTCCATCACCCGGCGGTTGGCAGTGGCACTCCCTTCCTCCTTCCCGGGTTTCGGCACCAGTGTAAAGGGGGAGGCGAGAACTGGCTTAACAATATAAATAATATTTAATTCAATAAAACACATACAAGGCAGCTGCCTGTAATTCTCTCACTCACAAACTGTCATCACCGGCCGCCTTTGTCCCACCCTCCTCCGCTCTACAATTACAAATTACTCACTTCTGAAAAACAACATATAAACAATTGTCTGTTTTTGAACATTATGATCTTAAAACCAAAAGTACCGTGTGAGTAAAGTAACCAGCATGAAAATCCAGATCATCCTGTAATCATGATATATGGAAGAGGGAAGACATGTCATCCACACTTGATAAATTGTATCATATACATTTGAAGTCAGGAGTTAAAATACTCTTAGAATGAAGTCATTAAAACTAATTTTTTAACAACTGCACATATTTAATATTAGCAACTATAGTTTTGGAAAGTCGTTAAGAACCTCTACTTTGTGCATGACACAAGTTATTTTTCCAACAATTGTTTACAGACAGATTGATTCACTTTTAATTATATAATCACAGTTTCAATGGGTCAGAAGTTTACATAGACCAAGTTAACTGTGCCTTTAATCAGCTTGGAAAATTATGTCAAGTCTTTAGACAATTAACCAATTAGCATCTGACATGAGGTGTACTGAACTAGAGGTTTACCTGTGGATGTATTTTAAGGCCTACCTTCAAACTCGTTGACTCTTTGCTTGACTTCATGGGGAAAACAAAAGAAATCAGCCAATAACTCTTTAAACAATAAAAAATTGTGGACCTCTGCAAGTCGGGTTCATTCTTGGGAACAATTTCCAAATGCCTGAAGGTACAAACAATAGTATGCAAGTATAAACACCATGGGACCACACAGCCATCTGGCCGCTCAGGAAGGAGATGCATTCTATCTCCTAGAGGTGAATGTAGTTTGGTGTGAAAAGTGCAAATCAATCCCAGAATAAATGCAAAGGACCTTGTGAGGATGCTGGAGGAAACAGGTAGACAAGTATCTATATCCACAGTAAGATGAGTCCTATATTGATACAACCTGAAAGGCTGATCAGAAAGGAAGAAGCCACTGCTCCAAAACCGCCATCAAAAAAAGCCAGACAACAGTTTGCATGTGCATATGGGGACAAAGATCTTACTTTTTGAAGAAAAGTTTTTTTCCTCTGGTCTGACTAAACAAAAATTTAACTGTTTGGCCATACTGACCATTATGTTTGGTGGAAAAAGGATGAGGCTGGCAAGCCAAAGAACACCATCCCATTCGTGAAGCATGGAGGTGGCAGCATCATGTTATGGGGGTGCTTTGCTCCAGGAGGGACTGGTGCACTTCACAAAATAGATGAAATCATGAGAAAGAAAATCTATGTGGATATATTGAAGCAACATCTGAAGACATCAGACAGAAAGTTCAAGCTTGGTCGCAAATGGGCTTCCAAATGGACAATGACTGCAATCATACCTCCAAAATTGTGGTAAAATGGCTTAAGGACACAAGGTACTGGAGTGGCCATCACAAAGCCCTGACCTCAATCTGATAAAAAAAAAAAAAGTGTGTACGAGCAAGGAGGCCTACAAACCTGACTCAGTTACACCGGTTCTGTCTGAAGGAATGGGCCAAAATGCCAGTAATTTATTGTGAGAAGCTTGTGGAAGGCTACACAAAAGGTTTGACCCAAGTTAAACTATTTAAATGCAATGCTAACAAATACTAAAAAAGTGTATGTAAACTTCTTACCCACCGAGTATGTGATGAAAGAAATAAAAGCTGAAAGAAATAATTCTCTACTATTATCTTGACATTTCACATTCTTAAAATAAAGCAGAAGTATATAACCAAGTACCTAAATGTACAAAATGTACTCCTAAATACTGTATATCTGTGATTGGTTTTTAAATTGCGGTGAATATTTAAAATTTGTGCATGTAAAACGTTCAAAAATATCTGGATGTTCGTAAAACATTAAAGTTATTGAAACACTGGGATCTTCATGAACAACACACGGACAGCTTGATTCTACATTCATTTGAGTTATTACCAGATTTATCTGCGAAAACAAGTCAGAAGGAGGAGAAGAGGGGAAAGCTTAATTGTGACAGACGATAGTGACGGCATACTAAGTGTGATATTTGCTTATTAGTCATTGACCCATTCAGAAGAACATCACAAGGGTCATTAGGTGTAGTGGCACAATAGTTTGTCATAAGCTGAAGACCAAAGCTAATTTCTCTCCAATGGAGTTCAATTGTCCTTGAAAACTGTGCTGCTACATATCCCTCTTTTGAATCCAAATTTGTCTCATTATAGAGAAAATCATAAACAAAAAAAACACAAGACTTAAAGAATTTGATGCTGATGGAGTATGGCTCATCAAGTTTACACATTTTTGTCAGATCTAAATATTAAATGGATAGTTCTCCCCAAACATGAAAATGCTGACATGATTTACTCACCCTCATGTTGTTTTATGGAAAACAAAAGGAGATGTTAGGCAGAACGATAGTCTCAGTCACCTTTCACTTCCATTGCACCTTTTTTCCATACAATGAAAGTGAATGGTGAGTCTATCATTCTTCCTGACATCTCCTTTGTTTGCAACATAGAATAAAGAAACTCATCCAGATTTGAAACAGCATATGGGTAAGTACAGTAAATGATGACGATTTTCATTTTTGGGTGAAATATCAATTTAAGACTGCTGTTGTTGGCAGTAGTTACAGTATAAATGTGACCTAAGTGTTACTGATAGTAATTGCTTTATTGATAAGGCACTTTCAAATTAGTCATTATAGTGTGATTGTCCAATATTTGAGGATATCAAAGTGTCCTTGACCCTCTTATCAAGGAGCCCATACTCCAATGTAGAGTGTAGTGCTGGAAGAATGATCTGGAATCTATGTTAATAGATCAACTGAAGAGGTGGGGGGAACTAGATGAGATGTGCAATTACCTGTATAATTCAATCAGCTCAAGATGCATAATTTTCATTTCATTGAGGAAAATATTTAAGACCCTATTGATTGAAGAAGTCGCATAAAGGTGTCCTTTGTGCATTCATCACACATTTAGATGGGTTTTATCTCTGTGCATAAAGACTTCGCTTAATAACGGGGTCAAGGTGCTCAGCTTTAACATTAGCAATGTATCTGAGATCCTCCTGATGTGTGGGGGCTCAAATCTAAGGTGACACTTTTTAACCGGTCATAACATACAAGCCTTTATGACCCAATAAAGGAAAAGCCAGCAAGGTCCTCATAGAGCGCTCATCGGGATAATGACAAAATGAAAATGGTAAAATAACGAGCAAAACTACAGAGATATTTGTGCTAGTACATCTAAAATAATCTTCTCAACCATTTTAGTACCGAGACTCGACATTTTGACTCAAATACATGACCTATATGTTTTATACAGTGGTCTTTTGCTAGAAATGTTATGCATTTCGCTATTCATTCTTTATTCGGGCTGGTGGAACGTTGACAAATCCTTTTAATAAATAAATCATAACATAGTCATGTTGTGAAGATCTGCCTCAAGCATTTTCGTAAAAACTAAGTAATTCGCCGCTAACATATGTGAGAATCAAAACGTCCATAAAAACGCTCAACTAATCCATTACCCATAATACATTCATAAGTATATTTTATATAGTCCTACTGTGCAAGTAGGATATAAAGGAAGTCATATTATCATTCAGAACATATTTTCTCACACACACTACATATTACCGCTTCATTCTTTACAAGCATAGCCACTGGCGACATTCACACCTTGCTGAGATATTTGTATCGTAAGCCATAACAGCAGTAAATTCAGATATAATGGGACTTTTATGACTTTTACGCTTGGATTCATAAAATCTTTGCCAAGTGAAAATGAAGCATTGCCCTACAGTGTATCTTAAGGCAGGCATGCAATACATACAATGTCTAGTAAGTTAGACCTAATAATTAGATTGAGGTCTCTAATTGATACAGTACATAGAAAATACATATTGGATATGTTGAGCTTGTCAATCAGATGAGTCAAAGAGAAACTATCTGTAACAATACTTACATGATGCATGCTGATGCAAAGATTTCTCTTTTTATAACTTTGATCTGAGAGGTACATTTATCAACAAAATGAACAAACTGAAGTACAAGGTGGGTATATTGCCACCTTTTGAGTTTAATAAGAACTTGAGAGGCAATTTTCATGACACTTGTTCACTGTAACAAATCTAAGTTATTTTATAAGTTCTATAACCAATGTGACAAAAATAGCTAATTATCACTTTTATCTCAAATGTTCTACACCATACAGCTCTAAAAACCTATGGCCTAGTGTTTAGCCATTCTTGTTGCTTTAATTGTCTGTTCTTTATGAACCAGCTGATACAAGTTTAATTACAGCGAGACCTTAGACAACACAAGCTTCATGGACAATTTTTACATCCTTAATGAGCATTTTGTTGTCCTTTCACATGATACTGATGTCACATAATTTTTTTCTTCCTAATCATTATAAATTGCATTATGACAAAAAAAAAAAAAAAAAAAAAAAAAATGATCTGCCATAATTTATAGCTGAAATCAAATTAATTGCTGGTGTGACAGGTGATAGGGATCTGCAATGTGGATAAGGTCATTAAGTTGAGCTTATGCGGTAATGAGGTATAAGGGAGAAAGGGAGGGAAAAAGAGAAAGAATGCTAGCTGAGGAGCATTGTTTACCGAGCCATGAGAGGTTGCCTGGTGTTTTGTGACCAATTCTGAACGAAAGAAAATTCTTCCTTTGGGGGGAAAAAAAAAATGGAGAAAAAAAAAAAAGAGCGAATAAAGGCAGGGAGAGAGCTGGTGGGACTTGTGCGACACAGGCGAGCTGTCTGGGCAAATGCCACTGGATGTGACACTTTTAAAAAGTCTCAACATGTAAATCAAAAGTAGTTTGGGCTTAATGGATGTGTTTTAGCAGATGTATCCAAGGCAGCCAGGTCCGACGCCATGGCAACTGCCAGCCATGTCGACGGGGATGATGTTTACAATAATGGGTAGAGGCAGTCCAATTTCGTGAAACACGAAGGCGCAAAAGCCACCTCTCTCCCCGGCCTGCCTCCTCCACGTTGGAAAGGAGATGAGGTAGAAAACAACACTAACTTCATGTACGAGGCTTTTGGAAGAGGGAAGCGCCTCAAAAGAACATCAAAATCAATTTCACCTTGGCAGGGTGCTTGTCAAAATCAAGAAATATCACACAGCGGCCTCTTACCAACCTTGTTTTGTATAACTGTATTTGTAGCCGCAGGGTGTCAGTCACATGCAAGCACACACACGCACGCACACACACACAAGACCCAAATAGACTGCTCTTGTTGTGTGACAGTGCTGAGATGGAGTATACACACCCACAGACAGTGAAAGACACAACAAGGACCTGAGGGAAACACTTTATAGACTCAGATATATTTCCTGAATGACAGGAGTTTCACCAGGGCTCCTCTTTTTCCATGCTGTTTTCTCTGTCCTTGCATCCACCCAACATTAAATGTTGGAGTGCTCGATTAATGTAAGATGACATTGTCTCCACTCTCTCCTTCTCGTGTCTTCAATCTGCTTCTGGTTTATGGGAGTTCATATAAGTGCAGCATTTAAAAAGAGCCTCGCCTTTTCAAAAAATGAGTACATTTTTTTGTCACAAAGCAAATGAACAAATGGTATATTTCCAAGGGATAAACTGTTTAAGTTAAACAGAGTCTCAACGATGTGTCACCTTGTGTGGGACTAATAGTCTTAATACGTGCTTTATTTTTACCCACTATACATTTAACACCCATGATGATATGTCTGTGAACTAAACAAGAACAGAAACAATTTTCTGTGGTGTATAATCAGTGTGCATTTGTGTAATTATGTTTTACGAGGACTAATGAGGACTGCTTTAGCGTCACACATTTTAAGTGAGAATGGGTATGCGGCATTCTGTCTAATGGTGGTGAGTTCTGAAGTGAGTGCTTGGTTTGAGGAGGTAACAATGTGCTTCTTGACCTCTCACAGCTACAGACCAAGTGACACCGGCATCACAAGCGCAGGTGCAAGAGGACCAATTTAAGCCTGCCAAGGAACCCCTACATCCCCGCTGCCACATCCACCCCTCTCCACTCCCCTCATCTAGACTCCAATCTGACCTACATGCCCTTGCTCTCAAAAGCTAACGCTAGTCCAGTGTCCTTCACTGTACTGATTACAGAAATGGTCAAAAAAGAGCAGTAAGTGGGCAAAATGGAGTGCAGGAGAGCTGCAAACCTCACTGAATGACTTGGACATGTTGGAGGGTTGGAAAGAGATGAGCACAGCGTGTGAAGGGGGAGGCAGGCTTTCACTGTGATCTAAATCTCACACAGTTTGCAGCCAGGAGAAGTAAAAAGCCACGGTAAATTGTGCTGACAGTGGTAGTTTGAAAAGGTTAATTGGGCCATTATCTCCCTGTAGAATTTGAGGGATTTATGGACAGGCGGGTTACATCTCTGCCTATATCTAATAGACCAAGACACTTGCCATGCATTTGTAACATTCTCTGATTAGAGAATATGTTGTGTTCTAAATACAAAACACATTTGAGATATCTTCTGTTTAAATTCATTATAAACACAAAGTAATTTAGCAGAACTAAAAAAAAAAAAAAAGTGAGGCAACCAGTAACATAAATTTTTTAAGTTAATAAACATAAAAGTTTAAGTTAATAGAACTTTTAGATTTTTATTTTGTACTAAACATGCATGTTAATTGCTCTTAACTCAAAATATTGAGTAAGCTAACTCATACATTTTCATGACACTTAAAAATTTATCTCTTTGTCTGAACTTTAAATTATCATGTAAGCTAATTTTAAATACTTCAAGTAGAGGGAACCTAACTAGTATGTACTGATAGAACTAGCCTTCACAGTGTGTGCTAGCATGCTAAATGCATGATAATTGAAAATGCTATGATTTGTTTAGCATATAAATGTATCAACGAGTAAAGCAAAATACTGTAAAACAATCTTACATTTTATGTCTTCAACCTAAGCTCAAGCAACTTTATTCACCATAATTGTAACCCCCCAAAAATTCAACATTACAAAAACCCATCTAAATAACACAAACATTAACCACTAACATGCATCTGCCTTTACATTCATCTTGTACAAAGACACAGTACAGTATATAACACTCATGCTGAGTCCAAATATCCATACTTCCATACTATATCGTAATGCAAAAAAGTTATGCAAATGTATATCCGAAACCTCAATATTCATAAACAGTAAGTGAGAAATACATGGATGACATACTACTTCCGGAATAGTATGTGTGCAGCAGAGCCCTTCTATCAAGAGAACTTACAAGGCTCTGGGACGGACAGACGGGGCTAGCAACGCAGGCTCTGGGATGGACGGACGGGGATGGCAACGCAGGCTCTGGGACGGACGAACGGGGATTGCAACGCAGGCTTTGGGATGGACGGACGGGAATGGCAATGCAGGCTCTGGGACGGACAGATGGGATGGCAATGCAGGCTCTTGGACGGACGGATGGGGATGGCAACGCAGGCTCTGGGAAAGACTGGCTTCCAGCTTGTTGGCTGTGGCGGTTGGCGATGGCAGGCGTGGGCATTGGCTGTGTCAGGCAAGAGTACTGATAATCTGTGAGGAAGGGTCTTGACCCTACGCATCAACATCAGTGGTGGATAATTCAATTTGGAGAATTAGGAGAAGGGCTTCAAGCAGGGAGTCGCAGAAGGCAAGGCTATGATATGGCATGGAGCAGACTCAGGTGTGACTGCAACATGGCAAGGAGCAGGCTGAGGCATGGTTGTGACATGGAGCAGATTCAGGCGTGGAAGACTCGGAATCGGGATAGATTGAGGAGGATGCGCTGAAGCGAATGTCTCTAATATCAACTCAACATATTCTTCCCATGTGTATTCTTTACCCTGCTGCCGTCTGGCAAGAGGTACCGAAGCATTCGGGCCCTCATGACCAGACTGTGTAACAGCTTCTTCCCCCAAGCCATAAGACTCCTCAATACTCAAAGACTGGTTTGACACACACACATGTATCCTGAGTTGCACTTTAATAACTGTCACTTTATAACTGTCTGCTACCTCAATAACTGCTATGTGCATAGAACACTACTTCTCCCTGAGTCACCCAGCACCCCCCCTGGGGCTGGACGCGGTGGCGCATACATGGCCCAGCATGCACCTATATGCGTTTCCCTCAACTAGAAGTTACGCCAATAAATGGGGTGTCTTTGAAAGATTGTGCAGTACACATAATGCAGATCCAGTTAATTGCCAGATTGCTTCAGTTCTGGACTTTCTGCAGGAAGAACTGTCAGCAGGCACATGCCCTGCCACTCTCATGGCCGCCATTTCGGCTCACCACGCCTTGATGGATGGGGTGCCGTTGGGGAGACATCCTCTACTCGCTCGCTTCATTCGTGGAGCCTAGGCCTCCTGCTAGGACCAGGACCCCTTCATGGGACTTAGCAATAGTTCTTGAGGGTCTGGTTGAGACCCCCTTTGAACCTCTAGAGTCAGCGTCTGACAGACTTCTGACTCTCAAGATGGTTTTTCTTATGGTGATTATCTCTCCAAAGAGAATTGGGGACCTACAGGCTCTGTCTGTCTTGACAGCCTGTTTAGAGTTTGCCCCAGGAAGGACCAAAGCAATTTAGCACAATCATCCTGACTACCTGTCACACTCGAAGCCTTCTGCTCCCCGCCTTTTACAATGCCGGAGCAGGAAAGACTTCACGGACTTTGTCCAGTCTGTGCCCTTCAGAATTTAGTCCACCGCACTAGCCAGTGTCATAAGTCAGGGCAACTATTAATTTGCCATGGGGGCCGCAACAAGGGAGCGGCCACCACCAAGCAGACTATGTTGCACTGGGTGAGGGACGCTATTGCCCTGGCCTATGAGGCGCGCGGTCAAGCTTCGCCAGTAGGCATCAAGGCTCACTCTACCAGAGGGGTCGCCTCCTCTGAAGCCTTGGCCACAGGGGTCCCTCTGCAGCATGTTTGTGATGCAGCAGGCTGGCCCTCTCCACACACATTCATTAGATTCTATAGTTTGGATGTTCATGTCACTCTGGGCTCTTATGTCCTTGAGTCGACATCTCAAGCTCATGTCTGAGCCCTCTCACACTCTTGTGAGCACACTACACAACCGTAGGGGGTCCGGACAGCCACATTGCGGCAGCGTGGGTATTCTCGTTCCCAAAGCGCTTCTCAGCGCAGCATCATAACTGATGCTTTTTGTAAAGGGAACGTTTCAGGTTACTTAAGTGTAACCCTTGTTCCCTGAAAAAAGCAGAACAAGATGCTGCGCTTCACTGCCGCACTGGGATGACCCAGGACTGCTCTTCAGACAAAATCATTAAAATGACAGACATTTTACAGTGCATATTTAAATAGTCAAGTTCATTAAACTCAAAACAATAAAATATTTAATGATACATAAAAGGTGTCAGTTTTGTGGTCTCAAAAGAGAAAGTTCTAAATACTAATTTGTATGATTTAATTTTCCCTACTCAAAACAATTAATTATTTTGAGTATTATGGTTTACAGAGTATATACATTAAAGGTGCTTTTTTCCTAATTAAAAAAAGGTTTACAACTAAATAAATGAATAGTAGTTTTGAAACATATGTACAACATCATGAGCACTCATTTGTGTTGAAAACATTAAAATCAGTACCCTTATAAAAACTGTTTTATTCTATATGGAAAGGGTCCTCTCATGGGGGCTGCAATGATATGATCACATGACCAACTGAATACTACTGATTTAATCTCAGAAACCGTCTTGTTATTTAACACTTTCCCTCATTGATTAAAGTAATCATGGCTGACTGTGAATACTACAATCATGCTTCACTGTCAGTGATCAAATTATGGAAAAAGATAGCGTAGTGCTATTATTTGATGTACAAAACAAGTCCAAATGGGACTTGTGATAAAAAAACAAGTATTTTCAGCCTCTGTAATGCGCATTTTAATTATCACTGAAGCACGCAAATTATCACTTCACTTTCACTTTTACTGTGGAGTTCAAAGCGGTGCTGGATGCTGGCGTTCTGACTCAAAACAAAAATGCAGAGTTTTGATTGCTGGTGCTGAAGAGGTGCTAAATCATTGTCAGGGAGAGCTGAGCTTTGGTCACTAAATATATGCAAAACCCAGCATGGCCAAGCAATTTTATCAATCAATCAAATCACTTTATTGTTACACTACTATGTACACAAGTGCAACTGTAGGTGAAAGTCTTGTGTGCAGTTCCGAGCAACATAGCAGTCATGACAGTGACTTGACATATACCAATTTACAATAAACATCAGATTCACACAGTACAATTTACATATCAAATATACATATACTTACACAACACAATACTAATATACAATGTACAGTAAACAATACACACAATATAGATTACACATACAATAAAATAATAAAAATGAAGAGTATATAAAAATATATATGCAGTAGTTATATTGTGGAGAATATATTTGACAGTCCAGTGTGAAATAATAAGATGAAGATTAATAAAGTGCAGTGCTGATTGTTGATCGTGAGAGATCAAGTGTTCAAAAGTCTGATTGCTTGGGGGAAGAAGCTGTCATGTAGTCGGCTGGTGCGGGTCCTGATGCTGCGATACCGCCTGCCTGATGGAAGCAGTGAGAGCAGACCATGACTCGGGTGGCTGGAGTCTCTGATGATCCTCCGAGCTTTTTTCACACACCGCCTATTATATATGTCCTGGAGGGAGGGAAGCTCACCTCCGATGATGTTTCTGGCAGTTCTCACCACCCTTTGCAGGTCTTTGCGGTTGTGGGCGGTGCTATTGCCGTACCAGGCGGTGATGCAGCCAGTCAGGATGCTCTCTACATTAATGGTATAGAACCGTGTGAGGATGTGGTGGTTTATTCCAAGAAGAAGAGGCGCTGGTGAGCCTTCTTCACAACGGCCTCAGTGTGGACGGACCATGTGAGTTCCTCAGTAATGTGGACACCGAGGAACTTGAAACTGCTGACTCTCTCCACCAGTGCTCCATTAATAGTGATGGGGCTGTGTTCTCTGTCTTTCCTCCTGAAGTCCACTACAAGCTCTTTGGTCTTACTGACATCGAGGGAGCCTCTCTGTAGGCTGTTTCATCATTGTCAGTGATTAGACCTACCACCGTCATATCATCAGCAAACTTAATGATGGCACTGGAGCTATGTGTCGCCACACAGTCATGTGTGTAAAGGGAATACAGAAGTGGGCTGAGAACACAGCCCTGCGGGGCTCCAGTGTTGAGCGTCAGTGATGAGGAGATGTTGCTGCCCATTCTAACCACCTGACATCTGCCTGACAGGAAATCCAGGATCCAGCTGCACAGCGAGCTGTTTAAGCCCAGAGCCCGGAGTTTCTCATCAAGCTTGGAGGGCACTATGGTGTTGCATGCTGAGCTGTAGTCCATAAACAGCATTCTCACATATGTGTTCCTTTTTTCCAGGTGGGAGAGAGCAGTGTCTGTTGTAGATGCAATGGCATCATCAGTGGAGCGGTTGTTGCGCTAGGCAAATTGCAGTGGGTCCAAAGAGGTGGGCAGCACAGAGCAGATGTGATCTCTGATTAATCTCTCAAAGCATTTGCTAATGATGGGGGTCAGAGCAACAGGACGCCAGTCATTTAAGCAAATGATATTGGCTTGCTTCGGTACAGGCACAATGGTTGACGTTTTGAAGCATGTGGGGACTACATACAGGGAGAGGGACAGGTTGAAAATGTCCGTAAAAACACCAGCCAGCTGGTTCGCGCATGCTCTGATGACGCAGCCCGGAATGCCGTCTGGACCCGCGGCTTTACGGATGTTCACCCGTCGGAAGGATCGGATTACATCCGCAACAGAGACGGAGAGTGAACCAACCTCTGTAGCGTCAGCCGCGAGTGCTCTCTCCATGAGGGCGGTGTTGTTGTCCTCAAAACGAGCATAAAATGTGTTGAGCTCATCCGGGAGAGAGGCAGCTGTGTTCACTTGAGATTTATTGCCTTTGTAGTCCGTAATGATGTTAATTCCCTGCCACAAATTTCTATAGTCAGTGGTGTTGAACTGTCCTTCAATTTTGTGCCTGTACTGGCATTTGGCTGCACTGATAGAGTTACGGAAGGCATAACTGGCTTGTTTACGCTCCTCCGCATTCCCGGAATTAAAAGCGGAGGTCCGTGCATTAAGTGCCGCGCGAACATCGCCGTTAACCCATGGTTTCTGGTTGGGGTAGATCCGTATTGTTTTGGTTGGCACAACGTCCTCTACACACTTCCTGATGAAACACGTTACGCTATAAGCGTAAACCTCAATGTCGTCATCAGAGGCGGACCGGAACATCTCCCAGTCCGCGTGATCAAAACAGTCTTGTAGCGCAGAGTCTGATTGGCCCGACCAGCACTGGATCGTTCTGAGTGTGGGTGCTTCCCGTTTCAGTTTCTGCCTGTAAGCGGGCAGAAGCAGAATGGAAGAGTGTTCTGATTTGCCAAATGGTGGGCAGGGGAGGGATTTGTAGCCATCCCGGAAAGGAGAATAGCAATGATCCAAAACTCGGTCCCCTCGTGTGTTGAAGCTTTTGGCTTTGTTAAAGTCCCCGGTAACGGCCTCAGGGTGCGCGGTTTCCTGCTCACTTATACTCCCATACAGTTCCTTGAGTGCCAGCCTGTGGGGGGGATGTACAAAGCTGTGATAATGACCGCTGTGAATTCCCTCGGTAGCCAGAATGGTCGACACAGAAGCATGAGATATTCCAGATTAGGAGAGCAGAAAGACTTGATAAAATGTACGTTCCTCTGATCACACCATGATTTGTTGATCATAAAACATACACCACCACCTCTGCTTTTGCCTGAAAGGTCTTTCGCTCTGTCTGCTCGGTGCACGGAGAAACCCACGGGTTCGATGGCCGAGTCTGGAATCTCCGCAGACATCCATGTTTCTGTAAGGGAGATAACACAGCAATCTCTCGTCTCTCATTGGAAAGAGATCCGCACTCTTAGCTCACAGAGCTTGTTGTGCAGAGACTGAACATTTGCCAGTAGTATACTGGGTAGCGGGGGGTCGTTTTGCGTGACGTCTTACTCTGATGAGAACGCCGGCTCTTTTTCCCCTTTTCCTTCTGCGTTTCCGTGGCCGGGCAGCCCAGACAAAGGGCTCTGCTGGCGTGTTTGTAAACAGCAGGTTGGCATTGAGGAATTTGAAGTCCGGTTTTCAGTGTGTAATAGCGATCCAGTGTCTAAAAGCATTTGTCTGTCGTATATGATAAGGCAGACAACATCCAAGACAAAAAAAAAAAAACTTTTCCTAAATATATATCTTGTGAAGAAATTAATGTAACTACGGGCTACATAGTATTGATAAAATACTTATTCACACAGCATATCCAGCACTAGTTAAAGTTTCTCAAAATCAACTACCTTTAAAAAAAAAATTAAATAGCCTGCTGTGGCAGAACCATGGTATTGTGATGGTATCAGATGGTAATAATGCGGTGCATAGATGTACACCATGGTATTTACAAAGTTCTCCAATGTACATGTAAAAGAAAACATGCAATGAAACTTTTTGATACCTGTTTGTTTGGAAAAATGGCTTTACCTTGAGTTGTTCCAAAGCTGCACAAGCAGGTGTTAAACTTAATAAAAACATTATTCATCACTGTCAAATGAAGGATGCTTTTGCAGGTTTTGATTCAAAATATCGCTATCACTTTATGAATGGGGAGAGCTGTAAAATGACACGTCTGTGCCTTCTCTTAAAAACAGCCATTTTTATCGTAGTAAACTCCACACGTTGTTCACTCCAATAGAACTGTTGAGTTTAAAACATGTTGAAGAGTAGTGGACAGGCAGCCAATTCATTAAGTGAGGTGCTGTTTCTTCACAAAAACATTTTATTATTCTTGTCTCGTCTCCTCACCAGTGAACCGCAAGAAGAATGTCTATGGGACCACTGTGCTAACTTTGCAGGCTCCCCTTGGTAGAAGGGCTCTGGTTGTTACAAAGCAGGGTCCAGGGTTGTGAGGTTATGAGGGCTGCTCCACCATTACTGAGAGTGAGTTGTTGTTAGACATGAAGTTGGAGTGCGCTTAATAAAGTTTCAACAGTTAAGTTGACCACCTCATCTGCTCTGTCTATCATGACATTAAATATTCCACTTGATTGATTTCTGTTCTATTTATTTCGTAAATTGGGCATTACAAGTTCTGACTCTAAACAGGCGACAGACATACAGGATACACCACATGATTGCTAAAATATTGTCAAGGAAAATGTTTCTTCACACAATCATTATAGAGCATAAAAGCAAAAAGGCAAAAAAATAAAAGCAAAAATTAAAGTTAAACTTCAAAAATGAACCTGCACAGAGAAATATTCATGATTAAAAAGTGTGACAACTATCCCCGGTCTAAAAGTCTGAGACTACGTTAAAAAAATATTGGATTCTAAATTGAATTTAAACCTAGAAATAAACAAAGAAATTGTATGACATAAAATATTTTAGATTCTGCACTGTTTTTAGTTCACTAATCAAATTGTGACATTGACTATATTAACTGCTTTGGACAAAAGTTCAGATTCCGTTGCTTCCATTGAAGTACACAAGATGCTTCTTTGAACATTCTCAAATCATGCCTGGATAACATGGATCATCAGGTTTTGCACACAGTTGTGGAGTCCATGTCAAAGCAAAAGGGAGACAGACCAAATACTATAAAATTCGGATTTTCTTTTAATTATTATTATTATTATTCAACTTTCACTCAAATTGTTATGATAATGATTATATACTTTGTTTAAATGTTTGTCTGCATTAATATTGTATATATTGTTGATTAATTTTTAAACAGAATGTGTTTTTATTAGTTAATGAGATGATAAGTTGTTATGTGGTCAACTTTTTGAGGAGGAAATGTAGCTTTGTCCTTCACCTGACCCCAGTCATGTGCTGATCTTATCTCTGGTGTTAAAGCGTCATCTTATCAGTGGCTCTGTGATCGTGCTCTAATACTTAAATCATGATTGTTCTAATCTGTCGGTGGCTGTCTGCCTGAGAGATAAATTAATGTATCCATGAGGGGTTATGTAAAAGACTTATGGTGCATGGATGGAGCTCTGAAGCTTTGAGATTCTGAGAAACACAACGTGGCTTTTGAATAGCTAGCACCTGACACCTGTCTTGTAAGGGAATCCACACATTTACAGTTGTGCTGAGAAGCCACTAGCTGCATCTTACATCCTCCTTCCCGTATTTTGTCACTTTACTACCACATAATTTGCAGACTCTTTGTCACTGTACTTTAGTATTCTACAGTATTAATTAGTCTACTAATTACTGAATCTCATCTATTTGCACAATCAGCCACTTACTGTATTTCACTGCTAATCCACTGTTCTGTACTGTGTATTAATTACTGCATCACAACACATATACACATCTGCAGGGTTGGGAGGGTTACTTTTGAAATGTATTCCACTACAGATTACAGAATACATGCTGTAAAATGTAATTTAGATTACTCAAGGTCAGTAATGTATTTTAAATACTTTGATTACTTCTTCAGCACTGGTAGATTAAAAACTGCACAGTAAGACAAAATGCACATGTTAAAAATACATTCACTGAAAAACCTAAATATCTTATGCATTGTTTCTAAAACAAGATTAATCAAATCGATCTTGATTAAAGGATTTCTAGATGTTTTAACAGGAAAACAAACAAAAATGATTATCAAGAATAAATTTTTTGCCCTAATATCAAAGGTCTTACTAGAAAAAATTAATTATCCTCCAACGTGAATTTTCTTGATAAAAAAAAATATGATCCTGTCTGGTAACATGTGCATGTAAATGCTAGAAATAACTTTTTAGCTTAGCGTAAAGATGACTTTTTACACAAGGTTTATTTCTATGTCTTTTATATTCTTATACTTTTATTTCAAATTTATTTCAAACTTACTTCTCTGTCTGCTGGTATGAATGTAACACAAAAGAAAGTGTTTCACCACTGTTCAAATGCACTTTGGTTCACATCATTTATATGTATAAATGTTTTCCATCTGAAAGGACTGAATATTAAAGGTAACAAATGACAATAAAATGCTAAGTAATCTCTTCAGTAATCAAAATACTTTTTGAATGTAACTGTATTATAATTACCAATTATTTAAATTGTAACTGTATTGGTTACTTATATTTTGTATTTTAAATATGTAATCGTGTTACATGTATTCCATTACTCCCCAACCCTGTACATCTGTCTCTTTACTGTACAACTTCTGCTGCTAATTCTCCACCTGAAGTCCATTTTAAGATGTATTTCTTTGAACTTAATTGTACTATGACAATGTTTGCACTACAATTGCAATTAATCTGCACTTTTATTACTATCTTGGACTTCTGTACTGTACAGTATACTGCCAACCTTACAAAATAACTTTTAAATTTGTATCTTCTCTTTATTTACTTTTATACTTTATTTAGCTTTGTTTATGTAAGGATGATGTAGGATGAGCGGATTCCATTTGCAGATATTTATTGGAAGGTTGAACAAACAATTCAAACAGTATTCCTTAAACTTAATCAGGTCACAGGCTTGGGTCAAAACACTGATAAATCGGTCCACAGGCAAACATATCCAAAACAGTAAGTCAAGTAAACGTAAGCAATGGTCATAAACAATAGTCAAAAAGGCAGAGAAACAAACGCTTGGTAAGGCAGATAACTGGCAATACTTCGCAAAAATAAACTATGAGCACATGGCTTATATACACAGTTCCCCGTCTGTCGCTCACTTCGACGTCGTGTCGAAGAAGCGACACTAGGGGTCTAACTTGAGCGCCGAAAGATGCCTCTGATCTATGAAAAAAGGCCAATGAGAGTTGGCGAACAGTATTTGCATACCCCGCCTCTGGATACGGATATAAAGGCGAGGGAAATACGCTCGTTCATTCAGTAATTTTCTTCGGAGCCGATGGTCGTGTGTATGCTGTCAGCTGCGAGTAACACAACTGATCCTGCTTCTGATCCTCTGACGCTCTGCTTTGCTGTTGGATTTACGGCGCACTTCAGCGGCTTTTCTCTTCACTGCCGGCGAGCAGTCTGCCCCTGAGCGCTTCGACAGCGCAGAGTTAAAAGAGTTAAAAGAGTGATTTTCTCTGTAAAGGAGTTTATTTCTCTGAAAGAGCATTACACAGCGGCGTTGAACGTCCTTTTCAGGACGCGTCTTTATAAAGATGTGATTTCCGCCCCTGTGTAGTTTCTGGATGCGGTGTTTCTCCCCACCTCTCTCCGTCATAAAAAGCTGTCTGGCTTGCCTGGGCTGCGATCACACGCAGGCAGCATTTTATGAATGGTTCATGTTCTCAGTGCGAGAACATAGCCATGGCAACATTGCGGTCGTGCGGCTTTCTTTTGTAATGAGAGAAAACCACTTCAGCCGCCCCCCGCGCCTCGCCTCCTTCCTACGGGATTGACGCAGGCGCCGCGGGCGATGAACACGATTTGGGGACAATGACGGGCTCTGTTCGCCGGGTAAACCCCCTCGAATCACCCGCCACCCCGGCACGCTTGTTTTGGTTCCGTCTGAGCTCGGGATGAGCATGCTCTCCAATGGTTCATCTTCTCAGTGTGAGAACATGGCCGTTATAGCATTGCGGTCGCACGGCTTCTTTTGTAATGAGAGAAAGCCACTTTCAGCCGCCCCCCGTGCTTCGCCTCCTTCCTACGGGATTGACGCAGGCGCTGCGGGCGATGAAGGCGATTTGGGGACAATGACGGGCTCTGTTCGCCGGGTAAACCCCCTCGAACCACCCGCCTCCCCGGCACGCTTGCTTGCTTCTGAATTGGATGAAATAACCGCTGCATCGGAGAGCGTTACAGCGGCATCGGATGCTGATCACTTGCCTGGCCCGCCACCTTCAGGTCTGCCGCCCAACCCGAGTCTGACGCACAGAGATCCGCTATGCTTTCCCGGGCTACTTGATCGGTTCCGCGGGCAGGTGCGCCGCTCACAGCCACGCCCCCCCCCCCCCCCCGGTTCCTTTCTTCTCGGACGTGCATTACGAGTTGAGCAAAGCCAAGGCTTCCTCGCTCCTCCGCTCTCACTACCCTCGCGGTGAAACGGTCCCAAACCGCCTCCACTCTGCACGCCATGGCCCTTCCTGCAACCAACGCCAGGCCAAGGCACTTCAAAACTTGCACCTTGGGTAGTCCTGTTCTTGATGTGTTGCAGGAACTGTGCTGGATGACCAACCGCGCCCCCGGGCCACGGAGGTCAGAAGCGCCGGCACTCGAACAGGCGATTGCCACCCCTTGTGGTCCAGAAACGCACCTGTGGACTGGACCTGTGAGTCCAGAGGCTCCTGGGGCATATGGCGTCCTCCGCGGCGGTCGCACCGCTGGGGTTGACACATATGACACCGCTCCAACACTGGCGTCAGACCCGAGTCCCGAGACGAGCATGGTGCCACGGCACACACCGGGTATCAATCACCCCCGCCTGCCGCCAAGCATTCAACCCCTGGACAGACCTCTGTTCCTTATGGGCAGGAACCCCTACAGCATGTGTCCAGACGCGTCCTGGTCAAAACCGACGCATCCAGATCGGGTTGGGGCGCCGTTTGCAACGGGGACGCAGCCTCAGGCCGTTGGAAAGGGGCCCAGCTGCGTTGGCACATCAACTGCCTCAAGTTGTTGACCGTCCTTTTTGCCCTGCGGAAGTTTCTCCTGTTAATTCGGGACGAACATATCCTAGTCGGGTTGGACAGCACCACTGCGGTCACGTACATAAATCGCCAAGGCGGCGTACGCTCCCACCACATGTCACAACTCGCCCGTCGTCTCCTCCTTTGGAGCCAGCACCGTCTCAAGTCGATGCGTCCTACTCACATCCCCGGCAACCTCAATGTGACAACTGACGCGCTGTCACGATAACGCTTGCCTGGCGGAGAGTGGAGGCTTCACCCCCACTCGGTTCAGCTGATTTGGGAATGGTTCGGCAAGGCCCAGGTAGACCCCTTTGCCTCCCGAGAGACCTCCCACTGCCCGCTCTGGTACGCCCGCTCAGAGGCTCCCCTCGGGGCAGATGCACTGGCACACAGCTGACCAGTGGGGCTGCGCAAGTACGCATCCCCCCCCCAGTGAGCCTTCTTGCACAGGTGCTGTGCAAGGTCAGGGAGGACGAGGAGCGAGTCACTCTCGTGGCTCCTTATTGCCCCACCCAGGCCCGGTTCTCGGACCTCGTACTCGTCACGACAGCCCCTCCCTGGCGAATTCCCCTGAGGAAGGACCTTCTTTCTCAGGGACAGGGCACGCTCTGGCATCCGCACCCAGACCTTTAGAACCTCCACGTCTGGCCCCTGGACGGGATGCAGAAGATCTAGCTGGTCTACCACCACGGTCGTAGCCACGATCAACCAAGCCAGAGCCCCTTCTACCAGGCAACTCTACGCCCTGAAATGGCGTCTGTTCGTGAATTGGTGTTCTTCCCGGGCAGAAGACCCAGAGGTGCGCAGTTAGGTCTGTGCCCCTGTTCCTACAGGAGAGGTTGGAGGGGAGGCTGTCCCCATCCACCTTGAAGGTGTATGTTGCCACTATCGCAGCTCACCACGACCCAGTAGACAGCAAGTCTCTGGGTAAGCACGACTTAATCGTCAGGTTCCCATGAGGTGGCTGGAGGTTAAACCCCTCCTGGCCAAACCTGTTCCCCTCCTGGGATCTCTCGGTGGTCCTCGCCGGTCTTCAGAGACCCCCCCCCCCCCCCCGAGCCGCTAGAATCAGTTGGCTCAGGGCCCTCTCCTAAAAAGACGGCCCTGCTGATCGCGCTCGCTTCCATCAAGAGGGTCGGGGACCTGCAAGCGTTCTCTACTAACGACACTTGCCTGGAGCTCGGTCCGGCAGATACTCATGTGATCCTAAGACCTTGACCGGGCTATGTGCCCATGGTGCCTACCACGCCCTTTGGAGATCAGGTAGTGAACCTACAAGCGCTGCCCCGGGAGGAGGCAGACCCAGCCCTCTCACTGTTGTGTCCGGTACGTGCCTTGCGTGCCTACCTGGAATGCACCCAGAGCTTCAGGCGCTCTGAGCAGCTCTTTGTCTGCTTTGGAGGACAGCAGAAAGGGAACGCTGTCTCCAAACAGAGGTGTCTCAGTGGGTGGTGGATGCCATTCAGTTGGCCTATCACACCCAGGCCGTGCCCCCCCCCCCCCTTTTTGCGGGTTCGAGCCCACTCTACTAGGAGTGTGGCATCCTCATGGGCACTGGCTAGGGGCACCTCCCTAGCAGACATTTGCAGAGCTGCGGGCTGGGCAGCACCTAACACCCTTACGATCTCAGGGTTGAGTCAGTCTCGTCCCGTGTTCTCTCAGGTCCGAGCCCATAGAACTCGGTACACGTCGACGATCTGACCGGGTGAATCGCTTGTTTACAGCGCCGTTTCCCTCTCTGAGGCAGAACAGTGCGCTTCTTTCCCAGAGGGCCTAGGTCCCTGGTTGATTCCTCCCTAGACCTCTCGGGCCCGCAACAGTTCAGCGGAGGAACTTGCCGGCCCAGTCCACTACGGGTACCTCCGGCTACCCCTACTGGAATAGGTGCTCCACAGATCAGGCCTCCTACGGGACTCCTCCTGTGTGTACTTCTGTGGTACGGTCACCTTGCGAGCTGACCCGCGTCTCCCTTAGGCAGTCCTTTGCTGCCCTCCGGTCGCCGTGTTGTTGCAACTCCCCCCTCCTCGAGGTTGGATCTACCACCGCGCCATTTTTTCCCACATGCCCAAAGTGGCCATGTGATGTATTTTGCCACCTTTACCTCCCCTGCTGGGCGGGTGTGGCCTCCGCAGGGTCTTTTCCCCCTGAAAGAATAGGAATTCGGGTAAGACCCCCTTCCCTCGATGCGGTAAGGGCCCCGGCTGCTTTTGCTGTATGCCGAGAAAACATAGAGAGAAAAGAGGCCCAGCCAGGCTTGGCCCGTTCCCTAGTTGGGAGCGTCACCTTGTTCCCCCCTAGGGTAACCAAAAGGATTCTGACGACTCTTTCGGGTCATTGGGGAAGAGTACGTGCAGCCTGAACACAGTTGGTCGCTGTGCACGTAGAAATACCTGCCCGCTTCTGTGTAAGCAGTACACGTACACGGCTCAGCGCATGGCGAGTTTTGAAGTGGACCCCTAGTGTCGCTTCTTCGACACGACGTCGAAGTGAGCGACAGACGGGGAACGTCTAGGTTACGTATGTAACCTCCGTTCCCTGATGAAGGGAACGAGACATCGTGTCTTCCCGGCCATGTCGCTGAGCCGAGCCGCTGAGGTGCCCGGTACACTCCCGGCTCCTCAGAAAAATCCTGAATGAACGAGCCTATTTCCCTCGCCTTTATATCCGTATCCGGAGACGGGGTATGCAAATACTGTTTGCCAACTCTCATTGGCCTTTTTTCATAGATCAGAGGCATCTTTCGGCGCTCAAGAGAGACCCCTAGTGTCGCTTCTTCGACACGACATCTCGTTCCCTCCATCAGGGAACGGAGGTTACATACGTAACCTAGACGTTAATATTCAAACAGGAACTGATGTGGCAGGAACAGGAAGTAACAAAAGTTCAATATTCAGGTGAGGGCTCCCTCTGGTGGACAGGAGCCTGTTCAGATGTTACAGATTCCCTCCATTTAAAATTTCTCTCCTAGGATAACCTCTTGGTCTGGGGGCCGGGCAATCCGGATGGGCTTGATGAAAGTCTCTGATGAGTGATGGATCCAAGATGTCCTTGGCTGGTATCCGCGATCTCTCCTCTGTGCCGTATCCCTCCCAGTTCATGAGGTATTGCAGTTGACCACCCCTCCTGTGAGAATTGAGAATCTCCTGAACTAGGTAGGCAGGAGCACCATCGATTTCAAGCGGTGGAGGGGGTCCCTCGTCAGTAGGCTCAGGACTTGGTGACTCGTGGACCGGTTTCAGAAGGGACACATGGAAAGAAGGAGAGATGGGATAAGTGGCAGGCAATTCCAAATGGTATGTGAGAGGATTAACTTGACGTAAGATCTTGAATGGACCTACATACCTGGAACTTAGCTTTTTGCAGGGGAGTTTCAGGCACACCCCGAGTAGAAAGCCACACAATTTGACCCGGTTGATGACCTCAGTCAGCATGGATCTTTTGAGATCGGATGGCTCATTGAAGACGGACATGAGCACTGTTCCAGACTAGCTCACTTCTTCTAATCCAATCGTTTACGGCTGGCACCTCAGAAGGCTCCCCAGACCAAGGGAATAGGGGAGGTGGATATCCCAGGACATATTGAAAGGGGGTTAGACCTGTAGAAGAGTGTGTGAGGAAGTTTTGGGCATATTCTGCCCATGGAAGGAAGATGCTCCACCTCTCCTGTTCCCTACTATAGTATGACTGTAGATATCTTCCGATCTCTTGATTGAGTCACTCCACTTGTCCATTGGCCTGTGGATGGTATCCAGAGGTGAGACTGACGTTGATATTGAGAAGTTTACAGAAGGCTCTCCATACTCTTGACGTGAACTGTGGTCCTTGATCAGTGACAATATCATCAGGTAATCCATAGATTCGAAACACTTGATTGAACAGTACTTGAGTAGTTTACATGGCAGTAGGTATACCCTTCAATGGTATGAGACAGCATGATTTAGAGAAGCGATCAATAGTGACCATGATAGTGGTGGATCCTTGAGAGTTCAGCAGATCAGTGACAAAGTCAATAGATAAGTGGGACCAGGGTCGTTGAGGTATGGGTAGTGGTTCTAATAGTCCTGCAGGTAGTTGACAAGGTGTGCGGGATTGTGCACAAGTTTTACAGGAATTTACATACTTCTTGACATCTGTGGATAGTGTGGGCCACCAAAATGAATTCCTGACTAAAGTGGTCGTACGGTTAATTCCAGGATGTCCAGAGGCGAGTGAGGTGTGAACCCATTGAATTATTCTGTTGCGTAGACTAGAAGGAACATACACTTTGCCAGTGGGACATTCGGGAGGGGAAGGTTCCTCTTGTTGAAGGCTTTGAATCTCCTCAATGATCTCCCACCGGATGGGTGCGATGATGATGGAGGAAGGTAGAATTCTCTCCGGAATAATATTTGTCTCAACAGATTCATAGATGACGTGACAAAGCATCAGCTTTACTATTCTTACTTCCTGGACGATATGTGACTATGAAATCGAACCGAGTGAAGAAGAGTGCCCATCTGGCCTGGCGAGGATTCAATCACTTGGCTTCCATGATATATTTCAGATTTTTGTGATCGGTGATGACTTGGAATGAGTGAAGAGCACCTTCAAGCCAGTGTCTCCACTCCTCAAGAGTGGCTTTGATAGACAGTAACTCCTTATTACCAATGTCGTAATTGCACTCTGCTGATGTTAATTTCTGAGAGAAGAATGAACAGGGGTATAGTTTGCCTGGGTTTCCATGACATTGGGAAAGGACAGCACCAATACCTGTATCAGAGGCATCAACTTCTACGATGAAGGGAAGTTGAGGGTCGGGATGCTTGAGAATGGGAGCAGAGGTAAAACTGGACTTGAGTCTATTGAGGGTGGTTGATGCTGCTTCTGTCCATGCCAACCTCTTGGGTTTTCCTTTAAGAAGAGAGGTGATGAGTGCAGCAAAAGTACTGTAGTTACAGATGAACCTACGGTAGAAATTAGCGAAGCCTAGAAATCATTGTAGTTCCTTTACCGTGATGGGTGTGAGCCAGTCAATGACAGCTCTTTGTTGAGATCCATCTCCACTCCTGAGTGGCTAATATTATATCCCAAGAATGTGGTGGAAAGGACATGAAATTCACACTGCTCTTCTTTGACCAAAAGATTGTTCTGGAGTAGACGTGACAAGACGTTTCTTACTTGGTAAACATGTTCCTCCATAGATCGTGATTAAACTAGCATGTCGTCTATGTAAACTATCACATATTGATTTAAGAGTTCCTTGAAGACTCCATTGATGAAAGATTGGAAGACGGAAGGTGAGTTGGATAATCCATATGGCATTACCAAGTATTCGTAGTGCCCCCTGGTGAGAAAGGCTGTCTTCCATTCATCACCTTCTCGTATCTTGATCAGGTTGTAAGCGGACCTGAGGTCCAGTTTAGTAAAGAAATTGGCCTCTCGTAATTGTTTGAGTGAAGAAGGAATCGGTGTAAGTGGATGGAGGTTTTTGATAGTAATTGAGTTGAGTGCACAATAGTCAATACAAGGTCTTAAGCCACCATCTTTCTTGCCAACAAAGAAGAATCTGGAAGCAGCTGGAGAAGTAGAGGGTCTAATAAATCCATAAGATAGAGCCTCGTCAATGTACTCCTCCATGACCTTGGTCTCTGGGATGGACAATGGATAAACACGGCTCTTGGTTGGAGAAGTGTTAGGAATAAGGTCGATGGCACAGTCGCAGGATCGATGAGGAGGTAACTGTGTGGCCCTCACTTTACTAAAAACCTCCGCCAAGTCAGCGTACACATTGGGGACATTGTTTGGCAATGGAGGGGGTGAGTTGTGCAGACCGTAAACTTAGGTGGAAGTTGCAGACAGTGGAGAAGACAATGAGGAGACCAATGAATTAAGTCTTTGTTCTTCCATGAAAACTGGGGTTCACAAAAGGATAACATGGGCTATCCAAGAATCACTAGGTTTCGTGGTGAAGAAATGACGTACAGAGTGATCTCCTCAATGTGAAGCAGACCAACTTGGAGTTTTATAGGAAGAGTTTGATGAGTAATATGACCTTTTCCCGATGGGACTGTCATCGACAGCTGTTACGGTGATAGGTGGTTCACACTTGGTTGTGGGAATGTTCAATTGATTCACTAAGTCTTGATGTATTACATTGGAAGCTGCTCCGGAGTCTATTAACGCCAAAAAATATATATTTTTGGTTAGCTATGGACAAAGTGATGGTTAGTGACAAGCCTTGACTGATAGTTAGAGGGTTAAAGATGTGACTCACTCGATAACGTTGTGAAGAGGTGGTAGTAGGTTTGACGGGGTAGTTGGAACAGCGATGACCTGGTTCACCACAGTAGAAGCAGAGGTTATGGCATAATCGTCTTCTACATTCATCTGGAGACAACCGAGTTTGTCCTATTTGCATAGTCTTCGCAGGTTTCTGCTGACTTGGTGTTGGAACAGAGTTTGTAGATACATGACATGGCCAGGAGGTTTTGAAACATGGTTGCGATCATAAGAGATTGTCTAGTTTGATAGCAAGGGTAACATACTGAGAGAAACGAAGGGAGTCATCTCTGCATACTAATTCTACCTGGAGTTTGGCAGACAAACTAGAATGGAAGATGTGCTTCAACGCGATGTCGTTAAATCCGCTTTGTGCTGCAAGAGTGCGAAACTATATTGCATAGTCGGAAACAGACTTATTGCCTTGATGTAACTGAGTGAGCCGAGTAGCTGCATCCATGCCTCCTGCAGGGTATTGAAAAACATCTCGAATTAATGTAGTGAAATGACTGTAAGATTGTTGAATACATGCATCTTGATCCCAAACAGACGTAGCCCACTCTAATGCCCTCCCAGTTAGTAGAGTCATGATAAATGAGCATTTCAGCGTATCTTGGTTAAACACATCAGGTTGGGTTGAGAAGTAAATCGAACACTGTTGCACGAAACCAGTTCAGTTATCAGGAGAGCCATCAAACTTATCGGGAAGACCTAATCTTACCGGATCATGGCGTGGAGCAGGAAGAGATCGAATATATTGAGTTAGGTGGTTATTGGTGGCTTGAAAACCCTTGAGCACCTCATTCTGATATATGGTTGAAAGGAGTTGAGAAACATCCGCTGGATCCGAGCTGGGCGAAATATTCTGTAAGGATGACGTAGGATGAGCGGATTCCATTTGCAGATATTTATTGGAAGGTTGAACAATCAATTCAAACAGTAGTCCTTACACGTAATCAGGTCACAGGTTTGGGTCAAAACACTGATAAATCGGTCCACCGGCAAACATATCCAAAACAGTAATCCAGAGAGGGAAGTCCAGTAAACGTAAGCAATGGTCATAAACAATAGTCAAAAAGGCAGAGAAACTAACGCTTGGTAAGGCAGATAACTGGCAATACTTTGCAAAGATAATTTATGAGCCATGTGGCCTATATACACAGTGAATGTTCAAACAGGAACTGATGTGGCAGGAACAGGAAGTGACAAATGTTCAATATTCAGGTGAGGGCTCCCTCTGGTGGACGGGTGCCTGTTCAGATGTTACAGTTTACATACTTTTGTTTCTTTGTCTGTATATGTAATTGTTCTGTACAGCCTCATGTTCCTGTAATCTGAGCTTCATCTTAC